>MUZC01000083.1:445085-485942 GCA_002072015.1 Radix auricularia
AAATCATGTTAAGCCTGGTCCCTTTTGGAACTCAGGACGTGTTAGCGCATTTTCGTATTATGTATCAGTACTTATGTTAGATATCAGCATTATGTAGTTATCAGTAATTGTGTTTAGATTTTAGACATATTTTTATGAATTTTCTTGTGTAATGAATAGATTTCTATACCTGAATTTTTTTTAATTTAAAAGTCATTTCTTTACATTTAAATTTTTTTTATTTTCTCTTTAATCTAACTACAAGTGGTTTGTGGTCACTGAAATAGGACTCATAAATGAAACATTCTAAATTGTAATCAGCTAATCGCCCAAATACTCCGTCAATTGTTGTTTGATAGATCGTGGTTGCCAATCTTGGTGAAAGTAGCTGAATGTTGAAGCTTGTTTCTAAAAAGTTTTCAATTTCTGCCCCTGGGCCGCTAAGATCTTGATTGAAGTCACCACAAATGATGACGTAAAACTCTCTAAACTTTTACACATATTCTAATGACGTCAACAAAAAAAAACTAATACTTTTGATAATACTAAGACTTCCGGCAATGGCGGCAGTTGCCTGCTCCAGTGTTATCTCTCGATTCGCAATGTTTTTTGGTAGTTTTCACGGGGTTTTTTAACGGATCGAGTAACTGAGTCTTGATGCACAAATGGCAGGTCAGGACATACAAAAAACATATATACATCATGGGTCTAGGACTTATGGTTGCTGAGATCTAGGGTGATGACAGACGGACGGACGGACGGACAAAACGGGTGCAATAGCGCATTCGACTTCTCGAAAATGCGCTAAAAACATGGTTGGTTGATCGTCATGTTTTGAATTGTTTTGGTCAGCCCCTCCTATTGACTGTAATGAGTTTACCTCTAATCATTGCCAAATAGATCGCCATGCTACATCTGTAGTTTTTAGTTCAAAAACTAAATTTCACGTAAACTTTAACACGCGACTTCAGTAGCGTGTGCTAAAATAAACACAACCCCTGGACTTAAGTGTTCAATAGTTAGAAAACTCCATACGTCAGAGGCGCTCTATAAAAACAAAAGAATTATATAATTATTCGTAATGTCTTAACTTTAGTTATTAGTTACACGTAACATAAAATATGTTTTAAAATTCGCACGGTTGCAAGTAAACAGCTTAAAAATTTCAAGCATGTGTTATTAAATATTGAGCAATCGGATAGGGATATCTAATCCTGTCTGCTCAACCGTGGTAATCGAATGTCGGGCATGTTGAGATGGATGTCAACAGATAATCGCCGATGCGTGACACACATTGTCGCTGATACCAGTCATTCACCGAATCCACCTTACCCCTACCCCTCCCGAACAATTCTAACTGATGTGAAAGACATAAATCATCATATCGATATAAGCGTCCAATGGCATCCATAAGGAGTGTGTTAGACATAATGTCTAAGACGGGATTATATTAAAAAATAAAATATGTATTGCTATAGGAATACAAATTGTTCAAAGTAAACTGTTAAAATTTGTGTTCCTCACTCATTCATTTAGGTTGTCTGTCTGTACATTTACATTGAACGAATTCACCATCTCTAACAAACAGGCGAGGGGTTTAATTCATTACAACGTTGAGTTGAAGAGTATCACGGCTAGGAAACTAGCGAGACATCTCGTGTTTGTGGATAGGGATAATAGTAAGTCACGGCGGATAGGGATATTAGTAAGCCACGACGGATAGAGATAATAGTAAGTCACGACGGATAGCGATATTAGTAAGACAGGCGTATAGGGATATTATTAAGTTATGGCCGATAGAGATAATAGTAAGTCACGGCCGATAGGGATAATAGTAAGTCACGGCCGATAGGGATAATAGTAAGTCATGGCCGATAGGGATAATAGTAAGTCACGGCCGATAGGGATAATAGTAAGTCACAGCGGATAGGGCTGCTGTTATAAAGCCAAATACGCAGAGCACCCAAAAGTTTCTCTTAACATTGCGCCCCTTAATGTATTTTTTCAGAGGTAAAATGTCATATAGGAAACTGAACAGGGTGGGACTCTAAATATCTTCATCCCCCCCCCCACTCCCTGTTGAAAAGACATGTGGAGTCTAAAATAGTCGGGGGTTGGGCTCAGTAGACATAAAGTGGCCTAAAGTCCCCCTAATGAAAGCAGATTTGACAGATGTATTGCATTACTCTGACTCCAATAAACAGTTGAGATGAAGAGAGAAAGTTCTCGCTTTCCTATGAACTCACAGGCGTTATCACAAGGATGTAAGTAATTTTTAAAAATATATATATTGACTTAGGGGAAATAGGCAGCTATGCATTTTTAACAAGAATACTAAAAAAAAATATCATTTTTTTTAATTACTTGAGAGTTCTAAAAACAAACAGCTTGTCTCGTTGACGTGACGTAATCAAACATTGATGATCAAATATCGCTGTAGAACAAACTACCGCGTTATATTTTTTATTCGCCATTTTCTTATCAATTTTCCTTTTGCTACTATCTGAAGGTTATAAAGCTCTACCAGCTTTTTAATATTTAAAAAATGTCTTAATTTATATTATATTTAGTCTAACATTTACTTACGTGGTGATCTAATGTCAAAATAATAAAAGTAATAAATCGCTAACGAAAAAAAAGAGATTAAAAAAAATTTATTTTTTTTTAAATAAAAAAAAGGAAAGAAAAGAAATGAAAAACAAAAATTGTGAGGGGTAAGGTTTTCTATCTAATAACAACTTTGATCGTAATTTCGTAATTTATTGTTTAAACTTCAGATTCCAAGGACGTCATATGTGAAGTAAGCATATGATGTCGGCCCTGTTCCACACACACAGTCGGCACTGTTCCACACATACAGTCGGCACTGTTCCACACACACAGTCGGCACTGTTCCACACACACAGTCGGCACTGTTCCACACACACAGTCGGCACTGTTCCACACACACAGTCGGCACTGCTCCACACACACAGTCGGCACTGTTACACACACACAGTCGGCACTGTTCCACACACAGTCGGCACTGTTCCACACACACAGTCGGCACTGTTCCACACACAGTCGGCACTGTTCCACACACACAGTCGGCACTGTTCCACACACAGTCGGCACTGTTCCACACACACAGTCGGCACTGTTCCACACACAGTCGGCACTGTTCCACACACACAGTCGGCACTGTTCCACACACAGTCGGCACTGTTCCACACACACAGTCGGCACTGTTCCACACACAGTCGGCACTGTTCCACACACACAGTCGGCACTGTTCCACACACAGTCGGCACTGTTCCACACACACAGTCGGCACTGTTCCACACACAGTCGGCACTGTTCCACACACACAGGCGGCACTGTTCCACACACAGTCGGCACTGTTCCACACACACAGTCGGCCCTGTTCCACACACAGTCGGCACTGTTCCACACACAGTCAGCACTGTTCCACACACACAGTCGGCACTGTTCCACACACACAGTCGGCACTGTTCCACACACACAGTCGGCACTGTTCCACACACAGTAGGCACTGTTCCACACACAGTCGGCACTGTTCCACACACACAGTCGGCAATGTTTCACACACACAGTTGGCACTGTTTCACACACACAGTTGGCACTGTTCCACACACAGTCGGCACTGTTCCACACACACAGTCGGCCCTGTTCCACACACAGTCGGCACTGTTCCACACACAGTCGGCACTGTTCCACACACACAATCGGCACTGTTCCACACACACAGTCGGCACTGTTCCACACACACAGTCGGCACTGTTCCACACACACAGTCGGCACTGTTCCACACACACAGTCGGCACTGTTCACACACACAGTCGGCACTGTTCCACACACAGTCGGCACTGTTCCACACACACAGTCGGCACTGTTCCACACACACAGTCGGCCCTGTTCCACACACAGTCGGCACTGTTCCACACACAGTCGCCACTGTTCCACACACAGTCGCCACTGTTCCACACACAGTCGCCACTGTTCCACACACAGTCGGCATTGTTGGTAACTCCGAGGGGATAAGTCCTATCGTTTACTTCGAGGTAGTCCCTATGGGGCTTTCAACACCATGAGCACTTTTTCTCTTTTTATGTAGTGGTGACATTTTTGTTTTTTATGTAGAGATGCCATTTTTTATTTTTTTTTGGTAGAGATAAGGCCTGTCAACGGGTACCGGGTGCCAGTTACCGAGCAATTACCCGGGTTTTAAAATGGCGACCGGTTACTAGTGAAAATGTTACTGCAATATCTTTTCTATAGGTGATCGAACTGCCGCTCTTCTACGTTCACATGTCGGCTTGAGAATAATTTATGAAATTAAACCTTTCACTTGAAATATATACTGTTAACACGAAACGCTTAAAACGAAATAACTGTCAAACGGTAATAAAACACGGTCCCCACAAAATACAAATTATTTGAAAAACTTCTTATCTTGGAAAATGATACAGAAATCATTTAAAACAAAAATGTTTTGTTTCTTGGAATTGTTTCACATTGCTGACTCTTTACATAAAAATTTGCATAATAAGCAAAGAAGTAAAAGGCTAATAGTAGTAATAGTGGGCATAATGACGAATATTATTAGGTATTTCAAACATGTTACCACGGTACTCGTTCAAATTTTGCACGGGTACTAGGGCAGCTTTTTCAAACAAAATTGACAGCCCTAGTAGAGATGTCATTTTTGCTTTTTTATGTAGAGATTCCAATTTTGTTTTTTTAAGTAGAGATGCCATTTTTATTTTTTTATATGGAGATGCCATTTTTTATGTAGAGAGTTTCCATTTTTGCTTTTGTTATTACAGGTGACAGTTTTTTTTGGGGGGGTGTGGGGGGTTGGGAGGGGGTGATGTAGAGATGCCATTTTTTTATGCAGAGATGCCAGGTTTGTGTGTGTGTGTGTGTGTGTGTGTGTGTGTGTGTGTATAGAGATGCTATTTTTGTTTGTTTTTGTATGTACCAATGTCATTTTTGCTTTTTATGTAGTGATGTCATTTGTTTTTAATGAAGAGGTGATTGTTTTATCTTTTCACCAAGAGGGGCCTGTTTTATCTTTTCACCAAGAGGGGCCTGTTTTATCTTTTCACCAAGAGGGGCCTGTTTTATCTTTTTACCAAGAGGAGCCTGTTTTATCTTTTTTATCAAGAGGTGCCTGTTTTATCTTTTTATCAAGAGGGGCCTGTTTTATCTTTTTTATCAAGAGGGGCCTGTTTTATCTTTTTATCAAGAGGTGCCTGTTTTATCTTTTTTTATCAAGAGGTGCCTGTTTTATCTTTTTATCAAGAGGTGCCTGTTGTTTTTTTATAAAGAGATGACTGTTTTATATTTTTATCAAGAGGTGCCTGTTTTATCTTTTTTTATCAAGAGATGTCAGTTTCATCTTGGATTAGATCCGATAAGACTGCAGACTCCACCCGCCCCAACAACAACACACAAATCTCCTTCTTCCACTTCGGGGGCCTTTATCATGGTTACCCAATATTTTCTTCTGGTCGTGGAATTGTCTAAATAAACACAAATAATGCTTCATAAAATTGTTCAGACTTAATCATTTTGAGTGTAGACTTTTCTATTTCTGCTTTTCGCTGTTAATAAGGTTTTTTTTTTAAAGACTATAACAAAAAGTGCAAAGAAGTAAAACTTTTTTGTATTTGTTTTTAAAATAATTTCTTTTTTTTAAACACAATAAATTAATGTTACCAAATAAAATAACAATGATGCCGTTGGTAGTGTGTATTGTGTTGGCCTCCGGCACATTACTTTTCCTTCGTCTTTGAAAAAAAAAACAGCCTGTTGAAATATCGTGCTTAGAGGTCACGTGTTGCCACTGCCAGGTTTTAAGTTCATATGGCAGACATTATCCACTTAAGTCCAATCAACAATTGTTTCTTCGCCGAGATCGTCTGTCCTAAAGATAATAGACGCCCTAAGAGTTACTCGATATTCTTCTATTTTGGTAGACAACACTTACTTCTTCCGATAATTACACAGATGTAGACGGTGGAGGCGAATGGACCGGAGGTTGTAAGTGACGGGGAGGCTGAGGGTGTGTGGGTGAGGGATGGTAAGATATGGAAAAGGAGTGTGGGGAAATAAGTGGTTAATGTGTGTGGCTGTGTAGGGGTCCCATTAAAATTATGTTTAGGAATAAGTAAGTGTGTGTTTGTGATTTGTGTAACTGGTAGGAGCCATGTATTCATTTTTTAAAGGGGGGGGGGGGGCTGTGAACTTTTTAGTGTGGGGGTTCATTGTTCTATGATGTGTGGGGGTTTAATGTGCTATGTTGCGTGGGGGTTAAATGTGCTATGTTGTAAGGGGGTTAAATGTGCTATGTTGTGTGGGGGTTTAATGTGCTATGTTGTGTGGGGGTTAAATGTGCTATGTTGTGTTGGGGTTAAATGTACTATGCTGTGTGGGGGTTAAATGTGTTATGTTGTGTCAGTGTTTAATGTGCTATGTTGTGTGGGGGTTAAATGTAACATGCTGTGTGGGGGTTAAATGTGTTATGTTGTGTCAGTGTTTAATGTGCTATGTTGTGTGGGAGTCTTTTGCTGTGCGTTTTATGCTTTCCTTACGTTTTGATCAACGTGGTGAGGTCACGTTGGTCATTAGATCCAGCTTTCAGAACATTGTCATATTTTGTCCTTGTTTTTTTTGTCACAGGTTGAAGGAACCAGTAAACGGACAGGATCCATAACGATACAGTATGTTATTATCTTGTACAGTTCATCTTATAGACTGGGAATTTAACCAAACAATAGACGTAGACCCCCTCCCCTTCCCCTCCCGCCAACCCATCGCGGCTCGTCCTACATCTGGGATTATCCAAGAACTGAAACTTGACTGAGGAGGAAGAAATTGTCTGAGTGCAAGTACGAAGTCAGTCTTTGACCCAATTGTGGAGACTATTGACGGTTGTACGCAAACACCAATTACCGAATTACCGTAGACAACGTGTTCATTACACAGGTCTAACTACGTCAACAAGATTTGTCAGTGATTCTCAAACATGCATTCCTCAGGGGCCATGTGGAAATTTTCTTTACCTGTAATACACTTAACATATTTAGTCGACGTTGTCTAAAAAGATGAGGTCTAGTAGGAAATCAGTTTGAATGATATCTGCAGCATTTGCTTACTGAGTAATGTTTCTGGGTTTCAGAAACATATCATCAATATATATAACTCATGATCCAACCATGCCGGACACCAAGCAAGCTGTCTAGCCCCACCGAACAATCAGCTGGCACGAAAAATTAATGCAGAGGTTGGGGGGTCATCGAGACCAAGCCAACAATTCATTAAATTGAGATCAATTACTTTGTTCTTTCAGGTCAACATAATAGCATGTATTTCGTAGTATAGTGGCTATTACATTCGCCTACACGCTGAAGGTCGAAGGTTCAAGCCCCAGCTAATACATTACTTTTTTTAATTTTTAAAAATGTTTGTGTTTGTTCCTGTTCATTTCCCACTTTCTTTTCGAACATGATTTCACGACACGCCTGTTCATTCATGTTGTTCTGATTTCTTCGTGATGTAGTTTTTGTCTGTCCCCTTCCCCCATTAATTTCTTTGCACTATTTATGAGCAAGTATGCGGCTTATGCTACGCCGCGGGCCGCATCTAGTATTCAATAATTAACATTGTGTGAATAAGCTGGGTGGTGTTTAGTTGTTTTTTTTATTAGTAATTAAACCATTTCTTCCACACATAATTTGTGAATTTTATTTTTTAAAAATAAATTCGAAATTAAATTTCGAAAACATATATTACATTTTTTTGAAGATGTACTTTTTTCATTTTTATGTTAATTACACAAAAAAAAATATTTTCGTATGCGCGTGACCTATAAATAATATCAAGAGTTTTGTTCTCGTTAAGCTATTGGTGGGTCACTTTGTCATTTAATTACTGTCGTCTCAATAAGGCTATGTCTGAGAAATAAGTCTGAATATCACTCTGCTATGTATAGCAAACACATCAGAGAGTATGACATGCAGATATTGTGTAATAGTCACGAGTACTTTGTACATAGTGCAGTCGATAGCTTAATGCTCATTGTAGTTGATATCCTAGCGTATTGCGAAATGAATATTATACAACAGTGGTTGGTTCTCAAAGTTGTGGTCCGCGGACTGGTGCCGGTCCGTGGGCCATCCGCAGACGGTCCGCAGAACTTATCAAGAGAGAATGTGAAAATGTATTTACAAACCTCCAGAACAGGTAAAATAGTGCGCCGGTCCCTGGAGCAATGAAAAAAACCCTGCCGGTCCATCAGACTAAAGTTTGAGAAGCACTGGCAGAGAAAATGATGTGGATGATGTGAAACAAACTCACATGAAACCGATAACAGGACGTCTTGGAAGCGGAAGTAGAATAAAGGTCTGGCTAATTAGCGCAATATTGTTGCTCCGTGTTTTTATTTCGTTACTGATTTTGTTATGGGTTACCATCAAGTGATTTTCGTTACATCACGTCATGCCAGTATCAGAGGTTACACGGATTTCTTTTCCCCTCTCTTGGTTTCTTTTTTTTATAATAATAAAAATATTCTTATGCTCAAAAAGCAATGTAATATTAGCAGCAAAAATGACAAATATGTTATTTTATTTCGCGACACAAAAACATTGAAGAATTCACTTCTCATTACTACCGCCAATTGACGAAATCTCCTGACTTTTAAATGGTTAATTAAGAGAACCTTTTAATAGATTTTTATTATGCAACTAACAAAGATATTTGGCCTCATTTATTAAACAGGTCAGATACTGTGTTTTCTCTCGAAACTGGAATTTCAATCGTGCACTATTTAGACGTCTCCATTTAGGTTTAAATCCTCTATTAAATGTAAGTGAATTCTCGCTCAATTCATTCAAATCCGAAAGCTTCAGATATTTGTAATTGTGCTACATTCTAAACCAAGGATAGTGCATAACACTCAGCACCATCGATGGGATATGCCGGTATATTTTGTCTGTCGTCTGAGCAGATCTTACCATTGCGACTAACTAACGAAGCTAAAGGTGGAGAAGAAAACCCATAAATCATTGCACTGATGGGATAAGCGGGCTTTAATGACTTCCGCTACCGACGTCTCTCTGGGAGCAATTACACCGGCCCTTGAGCAATACAAACAGAAAACTGTCTGTGTTTGTGAGTGTATGATTGTGTGTGTTTGTGTTTGTTTGCTTGAGTGCGTGTTTGTGTTTTTGTGTTTCCGTTTGTATTTACTTGTGTGTGAGGGGGGATAAAGGATATTCATTAACATATGTAAGCTGTAAAACGAGGTATTGGTAAGTCGGAGAAGGTATTGGTAAAGTCAAGAAGAAAGTATTGATGAAGTCAAGGATAAGTTATTGTTTAAGTCAACGAGAAACTGTTGTCGACCTCAATGGTAAGGTATTGATAAAGTCAACGGGAAGGTATTAACAAAGTCAAGGATAAGGAATGGATAAAGTCAAGGATAAGGTATTGATAAAGTCAATGAGAAGGTAATGATAAAGTAAATAGTAAGGTGTTGATAAAGTTCATTAGAAGGTATTGATAAAGTCAAGGATAAGGTATTGATAAAATCAAGCTGCAGTCATTGTTGAAGACAAGAAAGGGTCTTAAAGAAGACTCGATGTAATATAACATTTTGTTTTCACCGAAAATTGTCCATGAAGTTAGCCCTTGGTGGGGGGGGGGGGGCTATGTGTACCCCAGGATGAGAATGTTGGAAGGGTTGGAGGGATTAGTAGTAAATCCTGAATGATCTTAGGTAAAAATAAACTATGAGACCATCCTTGCGTGTTACATTTCAATCAAATGTGTAGAATCCTACAAACATACATTTCAGAATATAAAATATAACTCAAATAGTTTTGTACAGCTTTGACTGTTCAATTACGGCTGGAGCCTGAGCTGTAAACGGATTGTAAAAATGGCTGGATTCCCGATTTTCCGAAGCCCAAGCCATTATGTATATTTGTATTATGTTTCTACCAGTTAGCCGGATTTGTGCCGGATTTATTAAGTGAAACTCTGCTGGAGCCGGACTTTTAAAGTGGCTGGATTCCGGGTTTGCCGGATTCGAAATCATTTACCCCCTAATTTTAACTATGTTAAATTTGTGCGTAAGTTGACATAGCAAATATTCTTGTGGTAAATGTGTTGCTTTCATTTGTTCAAACGACGCGTCACCTGTAATGTTTTTTTAAACATTCGAAATATTATTTTCTCTCTAATGATATTTTCAGTAACCTAGCAATTGACTCGATTCCGACTAAATTTTGAAAATTTTTGAGCGATTTTAATGAGAGGGGAGTGGGTGGTAGGTGATACATCTCAGACATCCAGGAGCGTCTTTAATGAGATGGCGAGTGGGTGGTAGGTGACATACTTTGAACAAAATTAAATAGCAGTCAATTATCTCGTCAACGGCTTTGGCCTTTACGTAATGAATTTAATTGCTGCCTTGAAAATAACGCAGGTATCTGGTGCCACCCCCAGGAACTAACTAGCTACCGGTCCTGACATAGGTGATCAATAGAGGTGCTCCTAATTGATTTCATTGAGTGACTTTCTACTTAAGCACAAAATTGGAATTCGGTTACTGTGTTTTCCAATGTGTTGACAGTATTCAAGGGTTAGTTACTTAGAATGAAGTGACTTAGTGACGAAATTCATTTTAGTCTGTGTACAATAAGTTACCATGGCTTTTGGTGACTTTGATTTTATTATATTTGTTTATAGAGAAGACCAAGTAACAATATTGTTTATCGCTCAATTCTGCTTCTTATATTAATATTTAGGGATTTATGAGTTTTGAAATCTATAATTACCTTTTCACATTGAGAGTGTAACATAAACTTTGTGTTTGAAGACAGAAACATAATTATATTTACATATTTGAGACTACCGACATCAGGAAGTTTAGTAGATGAATGACCAACCTTCTCCAATCTGATTGATCTGATGTAACAAGTTGTCCAAAATTGTCAGCATTTTTGTTTTGGTTTCTTTGTTTTCTCGCGAGCTGAATTAACTGTTTGTACGTTTATAAAATAGTTTTAAATATACTATATTCTGATTTTTTTATTCATCAACAAAAATTTAATATTCCCCACATATAATCATATATATAATAAGAACACCTCACCTTAACCCCATGGGTACCAATAAGAACACCTCACCTTAACCCTATGGGTACCAATAAGAACACCTCGCCTTAACCCTATGGGTTCCAATAAGAACACCTCACCTTAACCCTATGGGTACCAATAAGAACACCTCACCTTAACCCTATAGGTACCAATAAGAACGCCTCACCTTAACCCTATAGGTACCAATAAGAACACCTCACCTTAACCATATGGGTACCAATAAGAAAACATCACCTTAACCCTATAGGTAACAATAGTGAGCTTAAAAGAAATATAAAATAGCCAGTGTTACCTTCCTCAGGTAAGTATCATATATCGATCACTACCCACGTTAAGGGTGTGAGATTGGCATGATAAATATAACTCCTGGAAAAGTATTTCTAGACATGAAATGTACTGCTAACTTAACCTCATAAGTTTTATTATGTACCAACGATCTGACCTCCTCTTGATTTAGACACTTCCGGTAGAAATATCTTTTTGTCGTTTCATTCGCTTTAAATTTCAAGCGATTTCTAGAGAACGGTTTAAAGAATATACATTTGAAACCTCGATACATAAACAAAACGCAGTCGTCTACCAGTGTTTAGACAACTATAGCAGCTAATAATTTCCTGAAATACTCACAATCAACGCTGACGTCACTGCACTTCCTGTACCCATGAGTTACAAGTATTGACTTATTGGACATTTGGTTTCTATTTGGGACTATAAATTATATTTTAATATTTTTAGTACATTTGTCAATTTTTGTTGTGGTCAGAAAGACTTAACTTATTTTAACACAACTTCGGGACCTTCCAACTTCCAGTCCTCATTTCATTTCTAGTTATAATTATCATCTAGTTTTTAAAAAAGTATTAGATCTATAAATGAAAAAACGTGTGTGCTTTTTTCCCAAGATATTTTATTCCTTTTACTTTAAATACAAAATTTATTGATCAATCAAGAAGTTTTTTTCATTTCCGTTTACTTCAGTAGAACTAGGAAGTGACACTTACAAAGGATAAATACATCGTGATAGAATCATGACACCATTGTTTTGCATAACCTCAACAAACGATTTCAGAAAAAAAAAAAAATTGAATAAAATTTGAATAATTTGAAAAAATTTGAATTACATATATATAAATAAATAACTAAACCCTTTTTTATGACATTAAAAACAAAAAAGTTTCGTAGAATATCGTTTACTAAATAATTATCTTGAACGGTTCATCTTCTTAAAGGCGTTTGACTTTTTCCTGGGTAAGATTATCTGTTGTAATTTTTTATCGTAGCTAGAATGATGTCCGTTTGTGCCGTCATCTCTTCTAGAATGATGTCCGTTTGTGCCGTCATCTCTTCTAGAATGATGTCCGTTTGTGCTGTCATATCTTCTCAACTGTATTACTGGAACTACATCTGCATTCTTGTTGTGTTACAGCTATAAAGGGTGTAACTGCATTCTTGTTGTGTTGCAGCTATAAAGGGTGTAACTGCATTCTTGTTGTGTTACAGCTATAAAGGGTGTAACTGCATTCTTGTTGTGTTACAGCTATAAAGGGTGTTACTGCATTCTTGTTGTGTTACAGCTATAAAGGGTGTAACTGCATTCTTGTTGTGTTACAGCTATAAAGTGTGTAACTGCATTCTTGTTGTGTTACAGCTATAAAGGGTGTTACTGCAGCCTCGTTGTGTTCGGCTATAAAGGATGTTACTACAGCCTTGTGTTACAGCACTAAAGGTGTAACTGCAGACATATGGTCGCTGCTATAAACGGTGCTTTTTCAAACAAGCTGCTGATGCTATAAAGGGTTACCTGTTGTCATACTGTCTCTCATAAAGATCACCCTTTTATTACAAAAGTACCATAAAGATATGAGTAGATGACATATAAAAAAAAAAACACAAATCAAACCAAAATGATAAATCACATATACTGTGCCATGAAAAGTCATGCTGTGAGGTAGCATGAGCGTAGCAAAGTGGGGAAGGGTGTTGCGCGAAGAATAGGCTTACGGCGTAAAATGGTCCAGAGTAATTAATAAGTAGGTCCACAATTTATATAGTTTTCCCCTGGGAACACAGCATCATATCCACGCCCTTGGATTGTAGTATGCAGTGAAATTCACATACGCCCCTGCATTGTTTCAAGTTCCCCAGGCATCAATAGAACAGTTTATTCCTCCGGTTGTCAACTCGCCTGTCAACTAAAAAATCTTGTGTCAACAATTTGCGGACAGTTCTGTTATTGCTTTCCTTCTTCTTAATGCCGTCTATCACATATGTAAGGATGTAACTATCAAGGCTTATGGCAAGGGAATAGTAAGTTAGGAATGACGTGGGTTTATTAGCCATGTGAAGAGATCAAATCTCCAGTCTCCCATAGCAAAGTTATGACCGTCAAGTGATAAGACAGACAAGTGACAACACAATGATGACTGTCAAGTGATGAGACAGACAAGTGACAACACAATGATGACTGTCAAGTGATAAGACAGACAAGTGACAACACAATGATGACTTGCAAGTGATAAGACAGACAAGTGACAACACAATGATGACTTGCAAGTGATGAGACAGACAAGTGACAACACAATGATGACTTGCAAGTGATGAGACAGACAAGTGACAACACAATGATGACTTTCAAGTGATGAGACAGACAAGTGACAACACAATGATGACTTGCAAGTGATGAGACAGACAAGTGACAACACAATAATGACTGTCAAGTGATAAGACAGACAAGTGACAATACAGTGAAAGTGCAGGAATCTATTATCAAACATCTCTATCAGAATTGATGTGTAAGAATTTGGTTTGTGAAGACCTTGTAAAGGTTGACACATTCTCTACTATAAAAAATGATGATAAAGATAAAAGGTTTCTGGATTATTTGTGATTCCCCCCACCCCCCCAAAATCACTGACCCTACTCCATTGTTTTCAAGATATGAGCAGTGCAGACAGTCTCGACTGTATCATTCAATAGTCGACCACGAGGACATGATACATATCTTTTAACGATACAAAGAATCTCTGTAAGATATATTATACAGATAGAAAAAAGAATCAATAGTTAAGCAAACAACACATATATAATATGATATATATATATATATATATATATATATATATATATATATATATTAAAAAACATATGATAAAAGCTAAAAATACACTTAAAAACAAAGTATATGACACAAGATATAGAAAGATTAAGGTCGACACAAGAAGTAAATAGGGCTGCACATAAAGGACTCCTACCATTATGGTGATTTTTTATTGTCCAGACGTAAACATCACACAACGCGTCATACTAACTTCCGCCCTTCCCCAATTATTTATTCCATAATCCGCCATTTAATCCCCCCCATAAATGATAACAATATTGTATCAGCTCCATCCCCCACCCCACACATCACATCTGGCTGTGGCACGTGCGGCATCAATTTAATGATGGGACATTGGCGGGAAAAACAACACCTTACCGACCCGACCTATAACATCAACTACATCCAATATCCACACCTCTCCACAACCTATCACATCAACTACATCCAATATCCACACCTCTACACAAACTATAACATCAACTACATCCAATATCCACACCTCCCCACAACCTATCACATCAACTACATCCAATATCCACACCTCCCCACAACCTATCACATCAACTACATCCAATATCCACACTTCTCCACAACCTATCACATCAACTACATTCAATATCCACATTTCTCCACAACCTATCACATCAACTACATCCAATATCCACACCTCCCCACAACCTATAACATCAACTACCTCCAATATCCACACCTCTCCAAGTCCACAACCTATCACAGCAACTACATCCAATATCCACACCTCCCCCACTCCCCTCAACCTATAATCTACCACACCCAAGACCCACATCTCTCAGCCACCACAACCTACGAACATCACCTACCCCCTCGCTAAAACAACATCCCTCCCCGCCACAAACAACCTCTCCCTGCCATGCAACCTCCACGCCCAACAGCCATAAATGTAAGACCTTCGGACGTTGACGTCACAAGCAGGCCGCTCTTGACGGTGCCGTCATTGCCTGGGTCGTCTCGTTAAGAAGGGAGAGTTTTGAAAACAACGTCATAACTATAGTAGAACTTTATAGTTTTAGCCATATTTATACTTCCAGGTTGTTGGGTTGTTGTTTTTTTTTTTTTTGGCCATGCCATTGTTGCTTAAAGGTTATTATCTATTTTCTTAGATTTAAGTTTGTAACTAACATGATTGTTTATATATGAAACAAAATTAAATAAGAAGTTTTTTTTATCTCAAGTTGAATTGTATCAAACAACAGTTGTGGTATTTCAGTGTTGCAGTGAAACATTCAATGTATGGAGATCTAGACGTGACATTAACATTTCAAAAAATGAGTTGACACATAACACTGAGGTAGTTTCTTGTTTCATAATCAGTAGCCCTACCCCATACCCCCCCCCCCCACAAAAAAACACCTAAATTATAAATGATATTGAAAAAGTTAAAATCCATAGCGGTTTCGAATTTTCGTAAAGGCAGGGATCTTTTTCCGGGTCTAAAGGTGTCATCGAGTTCACCCAGCTCCGAATGGGTACCTGACACTAGTTAGAATGGGTTCCTGACACTAGTTAGAATGGGTACCTGACTCTAGTTAGAATGGGTACCTGACACTAGTTAGAATGGGTACCTGACACTAGTTAGAATGTGTACCTGACACTAGTTAGAATGGGTACCTGACACAAGTTAGAATTGGTGGGTACTTGAAACTAGTTATAATAGGTACCTGACACTAGTTAGAGAGACAAATATGTCAGGCCGTTTTGCAACACAATGCGTCGAAAGACCAGATGAGTCGATTGTCTATTGAATCTTATAAAAAAATAGGACGCAAAAGTCTTCTACACGAAGGAGCGTCTGCAATGTTGATGTTTTTAAATGTACTATTACTGTTTAAAATGTTTTAGGAATCCTTAAGAGGAAGTGTCCTTTTTTTAAAAAAAATCATGTTAAGCCTGGTCCCTTTTGGAACTCAGGACGTGTTAGCGCATTTTCGTATTATGTTTCAGTACTTATGTTAGATATCAGCATTATGTAGTTATCAGTAATTGTGTTTAGATTTTAGACATATTTTTATGAATTTTCTTGTGTAATGAATATACCACAAATGATGACGTAAAACTCTCTAAACTTTTACACATATTCTAATGACGTCAACAAAAAAAAAACCTAATACTTTTGATAATACTAAGACTTCCGGCAATGGCGGCCGTTGCCTGCGCCAGTGTTATCTCTCGATTCGCAATGTTTTTTGGTAGTTTTAACGGGGTTTTTTAAGGGATCGAGTAACTGAGTGTTGATGCACAAATGGCAGGTCAGGACATACAAAAAACATATATACATCATGGGTCTAGGACTTATGGATGCTGAGATCTAGGGTGATGGCAGACGGACGGACGGACGGACAAAACGGGTGCAATAGCGCATTCGACTTCTCGAAAATGCGCTAAAAATGAATAGAAAGATAGAATCATTTGCAAAATTAAAATATTACGTGACTAGTGAATATTCATTCTCTTTTGGGTCGAGCCTTCAGGCTCCTAAGACCCGGTTCAATCTATCGCAAGCGAGCCTCATCAAGCGGGCATCACCATAGAGGTAGTCCTCCGCAGGTACCGCAACCTCTTCTTGTAAGACCCCGCCCAGCTCGGGGCAACCTTCTACTGCGTGGGCCACCGTCTCCTCGGGATAGCCACTCAATCGACAGGCCAGTTTCCTTCTGTTGTCAAACTTATACAGGTAGCTTCGTATTGGACAATGATCAGTCCTCATCCGTGTTATGAGTGTCTGATTACTACGTTCAAGTTTGCACCAGGGGTCGCTCTTACTCGGTTGCGGCATTTTCTGGTAAACTTTCCTGGCCGTATTCCCTGATGCCCAGCCCTCAACCCATTTCTCTCGAAAATGGTCGTTTGGCCATTTTATGACCTCCAGTTGGGTCATAGGCTTCTGGGGTTGTGGTTGGGCTGCGCCTTCTCTCGCTAGCGTATCGACCCTGTCTGAGTGTGCCACGTCACAGTGCCCAGCGATATACTGTAGGACTACTCTGCCGCCACGTGCTAGGATTTCACCTACTATTTCCAGAGAGACACTGGCCGTTTTGGACTCCAGAGAGGATCGCCCCACAGTCTCGAGCGAAAACCGAGAGTCAGTGAAGACCACCACGGTCGGGAAAACCTTTCGCTTTGCTAGACGTACTTCCTTCAAATCCTTGTAGTTCGCCTCCATTTCGGCATCGTGACTACTCTTTGCGGCTCCACACGGCCCCGACAGTTCTATACTGTTTGGTCTAGGTTGGTGGTATTGAATTAGCACACCGTATCCACTTCTTTCGTCTCTGATTCGTGAGCTGTATGTAAAGACTTTTACCATGCTGTCGCCATAGGCTTCGATCGTTCTCAGAGTCTCGTCTCGCTGAAGCTCAACGGCACTGGCTTTTGTCACAACAGTATTAGCCAGTGTCAAACGTAGTTCAGGCGGGTCAAAGCTTTCATGTGGTCCTCGATCAGGGACCAGTTGCATGCATTCCCTCTGTTTTGGTATGGGGACTGAATTTTCTAGTTCGTGGACAGCATCTATGAAGGATGGTCGTTTCAGTCTTGTCCTCTTTACCCAGCGGTCTTGTAATTGATAGCAGGGTTCGTCATGCTCTAACCCACAGTATCGCTCAACCGTGGTCATTATTGCTTTTTCTCGACTTATTGCCAAGGGTTCTACGTTTCACATAATTTCTACTGCGTCGGTGGGTGTGGTACGAAACGCCCCACATACGAACCGTAGAGCTTGGTTCTGTATCCGGTCCAGTCCTTCTAGAGCCGTACGGCTCGCAAAGGCCTTGACCGGGAGCTGTAGTCAATGGCACCTCACACTACCGAGATAAAGAGCCCTCACTAGTCTTGCATCTGCACCCAAACTCGTGCTAGCTAATTTTTTTCACCAGGGCCAGTTTTGCTGTGGCTTTGACACATAATTCACATACATGGTTATAAGTTATGCATCTGGAGCTTCTGGTCCAGCTTGATTCCCAAATACGTTGGCGTCCGATCTCAATTTTAACCTCTTCCCGCAGATCTCGAGCACCACCTCGTGCTTTATGCATTTCGTCCATTAGTGAAAATGGAATGGACCATCTTTTCCGTATTGACTACTAGGCGCCAACGGTTGGCGTATTCCTCAATGCGATTGAGATCGTTCTGCAGCCGGGTCTGCAGTGTTGCAACGTCCTTTCCTGAACTCCATATTACTAAATCATCCGCACAAATGGCGTTCTGTGACTCGAGAATGCCTTGTAGGTCGTGGGCGTAGGCTAGGAATAATGTACAGCTAAGCTCTGAACCCTGTGGGAGTCCGTCTTCCAGTCGTTCCTCACTGGATAGCGCTTCACGTAATCGTGTTTTAATCGTTCGGTCCGTGAGGAACGATTTAACCCAGCCGTACATATTAGCAGTGACACCCAACTGCTGTAGTTTGTAAAGTAGCCCTCCACGCCACACCTTATCGTATGCCTGCTTCAGATCGAAGAACACTGCAATCGTGTGGTTCTTCAACTGGAGTTCGTGATCGTCTGAATTAAATGGAGCGCTTGGTCTATCGGGTTTCGTCCCTTACGGAACCCTACCTCAGCCTTTGGAATGCATTTGGACTTTTCGAGGTACCAGTAGAGCCGTGCGTTCACTAACGTTTTAGCGACCTTCTCCAAACAGGACGTGAGGGAAATGGGCCGGTAGCTGGTCGGGTGTTCGCCTGGTTTTCCTTTTTTAAGTATTGGGGTTATTACGGCCTTTTTCCACAGCTTCGGCAGCGTGCCTGTTGTCCAAGTTCTGTTAATAAAACTCGAAAGTTTTATTCGGGCTGTCTTGCCCAGATACTTGAGCGTTTCATTGTGAACTTTATCTGGCCCTGGTGTTTTGCCAGCCTTGCACTTGTTAAGTGCAGTTTGCAACTCTGTCATTGTGAAAGGTGCCGAGAAAACCTCGAGTTGAGGGCCCGTGCGTTGTCTCCTGGAGCCCTCCCTTCGCATTCGGTCGATCTTTGGGCTAAAGTCAGAAATGGCGCCTGTCTGGTTCACCTGGGCAACGTGCTTGTTAAGCCCCCGTGCGTGCTTCACTTCACTTGCTCTTTGGCCCTTTGACGTCGTCAAGGGGTTGGGGTTTATAGTTTTGCCCGCACCTGATAGTGCATCTATAAATTGCCAAGCTTTCCAGCCGCCTGCGAGATCGAGTTTTTCACACGTATTTACCCATTTTGCCTTCTTCGCATTGTCGACCTCAGCTCGGACTTCGGCTTTTAGTCTGTTACATGCACTACGAGCTTAAGGCGTTTTGAGCCTAGCAGCTTTTTCCGTGCTATTGCTCTTTGTTTAACCAATTCCTTTAGGCTCCTATCCGTTAGGGCCTGAATTACGTGACTAAAGGGGTAGATTCTAGTAACATGTAAGGGAAACGTTGTACGTTTTCACTTACATGTTACTATCAAATGACCATGAAGTGACTATCAAATGACCATGAAGTGACTATCAAATGACCATGAAGTGACTATCAAATTACCATGAAGTGAATATGTAATGACCAGCAAATGACAATTAAATGACAATGAATTGACTAACAAGTAGCTATCAGTTGACAAGTGACGGCCAAAAGATGATCATAATAAAACTATGGTTCGAGTACTTTTTATAAATTTCTGCCATCGTAAAGTACTTTTTTGCTATTGAAATTGTTGGTGATTTTTTTTTAAAAAAGAGTTTGAAGTTTGATAGTAAAAACTGTTTCATTTATCACAAGCACTTAAGTATAAACATTTCTCTTTCTAGATCTTATAAAATTTCACGAGATCCACTGCTAAGAGATCACACTTTACCTTTTAAATTTATCTTTGCTTTGTACTCTGTCCAAATGGAGGTTTCGTTATTATTGAAATACGTAACCATAATTTATCTCAACATTTGAATGTAAATTGACGTACATGCAGTTTATGGGGCTTAAAAGTACAGTAGAACTCAGGGATTCCACGTTAAAGATCAACAAATTTAATTAAGCGACATTCGCCAACTGACGACTTTCTCGTACTTTAAACATATTGTTTGTGTCTTGTCATCACCGCGTGAAAAACAAGATACACGAAAAACAAGCTGGTTTTTCTCAACATTCCTGTTTATATAATCACCAAACAGGGAGTCTTTGCTAATCTTATAGCACTACGTCCATTACGACATCTGTCATGTCAAACACACGTCATCTCATTTTTTAGAGAGTTAACACCTCACACGGTGTAAAAGTCCTTGTTGAGATACTATCTCACCTATTTGTTTTGGTCTCAGTCAATTAGATGTTGATTGAAAGTTTATTGCTTTTTCTGGCTAGCTCATGCAAACCATACCTCGCCCGAAATCCGGCCGGGAATAAGCAACATTTATATGAAATCGGAAATTAAATAATAATATTATTATTATTAAAGTACATGAAAACGCTCATAAAAAAACCCTGTTATTTTCAAACTTTAAATTTCATGTGAAGACGTTTTGCTGTAGCGTTTTTTTGTTAAGTCATGAATGTGTGCTGTATTACCTGAATGGTAATCTTTTAAATAATTTAATTTCTTTAGGGTATTACACAATTAATGATATTGTCAAATGGTCTAACCATGCCCCTAAGCAGTAGGTGGTACTCTATCGTAATTGGACAATGATTTGCCGTGACCCAATTGTCATGCTCGTGCCGGTACAAGAAGGCCGACAGCATTTTCACTAGTAATATTGCAGTAATCATTTAATTACGCGCCCTAATCGGCGTTTATTAGTAGTTAGGACGTACACATTCGTGTCTAGCGCGTACACATTCGTGTTTAGCTTGCACCCATTGGAGTTCATTGTAAAAGCATTCGTGTTTATTGTGTACTTATTCCTTTGTTTGTATACACATTCGTTTTAAGTGTGTACGCAATCGTGTTCATTGTGTACAATTTTATATAATCGTGTACACATTCGTATTTATATTGTACACATTCGTGTACATAGTGCGCATGATCCTGTTTATTGAGCACATAATCGTGTCAATTGTGTACGTACCTAAGAATGCTGTACAGCGGGTGATATACACCATGTGTACATTTCTATGATCACTAGCATACATAATCGGGTAAAAAGAAAATAAAACGTTTTAAATTAAGAAATTATTTGAAATGACATTTTGTTGCGTTCTTTGGTAGCGCCCCTACTGTGAACTCCGACCTACAGATTAAGTGTTGTGATTGTTACAATTTGTTGGAGTTTTTTTTATTTTCCCCGAGAACTTGTAAACGATATCAGATATTCCACCAGCCGTAAACAAAATGGCGGACCAACATTTTCAACTACTGAAACTTAGTCGGGCCCAGAAGACACGACGATGTATAATCAAGCCTGGCTGACAATGACGGCCTTGTAATTTAAGTGCCGTGAAAAGTACTCTTGCCATTTCTTCTGTAGGGAGTCCTAGCGCATGGCTCGGTAGTAGAGTTGGTTGGGAGTCCTAGCGCATGGCTCGGTAGTAGAGTTGGTTGGGAGTCCTAGCGCATGGCTCGGTAGTAGAGTTGGTTGGGAGTCCTAGCACATGTCTCGGTAGTAGAGTTGGTTGGGAGTCCTAGCGCATGGCTCGGTAGTAGAGTTGGTTGGGAGTCCTAGCGCATGGCTCGGTAGTAGAGTTGGTAATGGAGACAACGGAGTTTCTATGGAGAAAGCGTCATTACTGGAGACTATGGTCTGCGTGGTAAGAGGGGAGGGGGAGATAGTTTGTTACTCGGGGAGACTGTTTAAAGAAAAATGCCGGTAGACCAAGGCGATCTTTACTTGAAAGGTACGACAGTTCACGGTGACTATGCCAATAACTAATGGATGTTTACAATGTCCTGTAAGAGGTACGGTAGTAAGGCTAGGTTGTCGCAGTAGAAAGGTGACGTCACTTTAACAACACTAGGCGTGTACGTTACAAGAGCTTATGACATTTGCTATATCGGTCGAAGATCGTCTCAGGAAAGACAAACGAAATTATGGAAGGTCTCAGACGGGAACCACTTTAAGAAGCTTTCTGTCCTTGACATCGATCGTTATGGAGGGCAGTGGCGTCACGAGGGGGGGGCGGACCACGCAGGGTGACGCCTTCAGCGGAGGTGACACCAAAATGTAAATAACTGTATATTCCCGTCATTTTGCACTGGAAAACTCGGAAGAGATCTACGAGTTAAGTCGTGAGGGCGTGACACCATTTTGTTATAAAATTGAGACCTAATATGTTGTCTTGCGCTAGTCTCTGATAAATAAATGTAGCCTTAATGTACCATTATGTCTTTAATTAGGGTATACATTTTAAATTGAACCCGTTCAATGTATATGTGTGTTTTATTGAGAAACTATGAGCCGAGCTTCTTACTGGGGTACTGCGCTATATAAGTTATCAAATTAGTATTATTATTATAATGGACATACGTCATAGTGCGGTCATTGACACGCGTCACACGATCATTGACACGCGTCACACGATCATTGACACGCGTCACACGATCATTGACACGCGTCACACGATCATTGACATGCGCCGAAAACGTCGAACGCTCGTTAAGATATGTATCTGCTCCTACGCCCTTTAAGATATTAGCTCCTAGACCAGGGGGCTCCTAACTACGGCCCGTGGGCCATATAAGGCCCGAAAGGACATCTCATCCGACCCCTGGAGACCTTTTAAACTCCAAAAAAGGATTCTATTTTTACCTGTATCTTACTACAAAATTTAGTATTTGGGGCTTAGTAGTGGGCCCCCAAACTGCTGTTTGACAGTTAATGCAGCACTCCAGCTGAAATGTTTGGAAACCCCTGTCCTAGACAATCAATGTCTTCATTGAGTCTATGTCCATGACTTCTCTCCAAACTTTTTGCCAACTAGACATAAAGTTAGACAGGTTATCGCAAGTCATTATGTAACTTATACTTGTTTGGTGTCTCATTCATTTCATTGTACATTGTGTTTATCACAGTGTGTCATACATTTGATTGTATATTGTGTGTGTCACGGTGTGTCATACATTTGATTGTATATTGTGTGTGTTATGGCGTGTGTCATACATTTCATTGTACATTGTGTGTGTCACAGTGTGTCACAGTGTGTCAAACATTTGATTGTATATTGTGTGTGTCACGGTGTGTCATACATTTAATTGTATATGTGTGTGTCACAGTGTGTCTCATACATTTGAACTTATATTGAGAACCCTAACATCCAACCAACAGATTTCAAGGGAAATCACTCCTTGCATCATAGTTGATCTTCTGAAAATTCTATGTATGCACTTCGCACCTACGTGAGATTATCCCATGTCATGAAAGACGCAAAAGAAATTGTTCATCGAACCTTGTGACCGACTTTTGGTTTAAAAGATGATAGGAATTCTTTAGCCCCATTTCTAAAACAATGGGAAAACTCTTGGCAGACCAAAGTACAGAAATGTTATTGCACGAATATTGGGAAATCGAAGGACGGTTCAGTTTTTATATGAAGTGTTATTTTTCCTTATAACCTTTCCTCCGTGACCGAGGTGCTACAGACAATTAAAAGAAGAAATGGAAATTGATGGCAGGCGTTCCGGAAATGTTAAAGTGGGCGTGGTCCTTCGACTCGGTAAGCTATTGGATGCTTCAATTTGTGACCTTGGTCGTCTATCCAAGGTTATACTGAGTATATTGAAAATTTGATCACCTAATAACTAACGAGGCATTTAAATCTGGAATAAAGTAAACATTGTAATAGCTTTGTTAGGTAATGCGATATCTTATACATTCTTATACAATATCTTATTGTTGAAATAGACATAAAATTGGGAAATTCTCTAGTCTTTGCAAGCATTTAAAAACTAAATACTAAACCAAAGTATTTCTGTTTGGCTAGTCTGTTGTTGTTTTTATCCCCGCTCTAAAACTTTGTCCTTTTTCTCTGCATTTATTTTGTAAAAAACATTTTAATGATAATAATCATTTAATGATTTTAGCTACAGCTAAACACTTGAACCTAGCCACAGAGGCTAGGGATGGTGACATCCGGGGCGGTAGCTCATGGTGTCACTCCTCACAACTTAAACCCCTTAGATCTCCTCCAAGTTTTTTATCGTGCCAAATGACGGGAACATACAGAAATTTACATTTTGGTGTCGCCCCCCCCTAATGTTGTCACCCCGGGGCCCGCCCCGCCCCCCCCCCTGGTGACGCAGCTGCCTACCCATGGTTTTAGGAATATCTGATCAAACGAATCAATTCTGTGCATGATCCTAGCAGTAAATTTTTTGACTGTTGATGTCCTGTTGGGGAAATATGTCTTTTGAACAGGGTCTATGGTAGCCTGAAAAACAATCAAGAAGAGCAGAGAACGTATCGGCGAAAAGCCCTCCTCGGCTAAAATAAAAACAACAACAAAAGTTTTTATTAAAAAAGATGAAATTATATAGCCTAAGACTTATCTCCAGTGTGTAGTCTAAGTAGACATTAACCAGACAGACATGAAATGACAGTCTGTAAAATATGACACAATGTCTTAAAGTATGTATGAAACTGCGTGATTTCAGGCTATTATTGTTTAATTAACTGTTTTATACATCAGACTTGTGAATTTAAAACTGTATGATGCCAAAATATATTTTTACAGGGCTTAACGATAAAACTATGCGGCTATTACTAGAAAGCTACAGAGCTATGGCCTACTTCATTAACGTGAATCTCAAATCCGTTGTAAAACTCATAAGGAGAAAAGAAATAGTTGAAAACAATATGTTAGAATCATCTGGTAGTAACTTTGAGATATGTCTCTTTCCTACTATTTTTAGATATTAATAACATCCAAGTCTATGTACGTAAGCTATGAAGTCCCAATATCTCTGTACATAAACTGTATGACGTCCCAATATCTCTATACATAAACTGTATGACGTCCCAATATCTCTGTACATAAACTGTATGACGTCCCAATATCTCTATACATAAACTGTATGACGTCCCAATATCTCTATCCATAAACTGTAGGACGTCCCAATATCCCTGTACATAAACTGTATGACGTCACAGTCTGTCTAATCTTAAGGGTCATGACGTCACAAGCTTGTTCCATATGTGTAATATATTTTGTCAAAGAGCAGCCCTCAGATCAAATTGACTGCGATCTCAAAGATGGCTGTTCTATATTATGACACTAGGGAATGTCAGGAACAGCTACCAATACCAGCATGCATCTTTGTCAAACAACATTTAGACCCTATCTATTGATAAACTGCTGCAACAGCCCACTAGGCCAGACACATTATAATAATAGGTTGTAATCTCCTTAAACCACACGCCACAGCCTCGTCCTCTAAAACATCCCATTGTTTCTGGTCTAGATGCAATCTCGTGTGTTTGTTGACCAAATCACGGTGACCATCTTTGTGGATCGCGGAAATTGAAGTCCTAGATTTATCTCTGTTGTCGTGCATGCGCCGTCAGCTACTTCCTGTTTGTGCGCCTGATGTGACAGTGGCAGTTTCCCCGTGATAAGTAATCATTTCAAAGACATTGAACTGTAAGTATGAGGCGGGGAATCGGGAAGATTTCAGCTCGGCGAGACGTTCTTAGAGAGTTGAATGGCCATTGTAAGAGTTTTTGTTGTTGTTGTTTTGTATGTTTGTTGTTTGTTTTGTTTGTTTGTTTGTTTGTTTTGCTCGGCGAGACGTTCTTAGAGAGTTGAATGGCCATTGTAAGAGTTTTTGTTGTTGTTGTTTTGTTTGTTTGTTTGTTTGTTTTTCTGTTTGTTTGTTTTTTTTTGTTTGTTGTTTTTTGTTGTTGTTGTTGTTGTTTTTTTCGTCGAGGTGGGGAGAGCGTACCATTGTTTCAACAATGCATTGCATAGGATAAATTCGCGGTTCTTTACTAGCACGTTTTTTAAAATTAATATTGATGAAATCTTGAGGGAATTTTTTAAAAAAAAATATATAAAGAAATGGAATCTTTAATGATAAATGGAAACTTTGATGAGAAATGGAAACTTTGATGAGGTATGGAAAATTTTATTAAAAATGTACATTTTGATTGCAAATGGAAAATGTTATGAGGAAATGGAAAAAAAATTCAGAAATGTAGAAATGTAATCTTTGATGAGAAATAAAAACTTGGCTTGGATGACATGTCTGAATAGAGCCAGACTCTCGACTCTACTGATGTCATTTATGCTGCAAGGAGCCATGTTTTGGCCAACACAATTTTCTGTCAGGTGCTATTTCTTTTTGTAGCTGCATCATGTGTTGCCTGTGTAAAAGAATGATGCTTCCACGAACCTACTCAAAATAAATCATTCTATAACTTTGACGTGTAAATTACACGTAAATTATATATATTTACCATCCCATAGACATAGCTATACACACGCATGCTTTGTGGTCATAATTGTGTTCTAATTTGATATGTTAAAATCATTCCGTTCCCTACAATTTCCTTCTTTCATTCTTCGTCCTTTAATATTTAACTTTTTAAATTTCGCTACTAAATATTTTTTAATAAATCTCATCCTTGTCTCTTTGATTACTCTGTCTCTCTCTCCATCTCTCTTCCTCTCTCTTCCCCTCTCACTCTCTCTTCCTCTCTCTTTCTCTCTCTCTCTTACTGCTCTTCTTCCGGTCCATCCATCGATCCACCAATCATCCAAACATTCAGCCAGCCAGTCATATATCCAACCAGTCACCTGTCAATCGATTTATCTATCTGTCTATCTATATGTATGTCGGTTTGACTGTCTGACTATCCATTTATCCATCCATTTATCCTTCTATCCATCTCGATGCTTGTATTACTGAGTACATGAATCCATTATAAACAAGACGTATCAGTACTAGCTGCCATAATCTAGTACTTGACAGATTTTTATTGACTTTTTTATTTAATACTACGCTGGATGAGATTGACAAAACTTTACTTTGGTAACGGTTTTGTTGACATGATGTAGCCCAGTGCTTCTCAAACTTTTTAGTGTGGCGGACCAGCATGGAGTTTTACATTGCACCAGGGACCGGAGGAACTATTTTCCATGCCCTGCGTGATAGCGAAATGTAATTTATTTTTGTTTTATTTGTTTCTTTTTATGTGTTTATGGCCGAAAATTAACATGTTTTATAAGGCTAGTGGTTTCAAATGGAGGATTATTTTTTTTCAATCCTTTTTTTATAACTTCTACGGACCGACAGACAGCATATGGTCAACGGACCGGCACCGGTCCGCTGACCAACAGATTGAGAAGCACTGATGCAGCCTACGGCGATCGATCCCCTCCAACTTTATATTCATGCCTCTCTCTGTCTGCCTCTCTCTGTCTGCCTCTCTCTGTCTGCCTCTCTCTGTCTGCCTCTCTCTGTCTGCCTCTCTCTGTCTGCCTCTCTCTGTCTGTCTCTCTCTGTCTGCCTCTCTCTGTCTGCCTCTCTCTGTCTGCCTCTCTCTTTCTGCCTCTCTGTCTCCTATCGTTACCCACCTTTTCTATATACATCACGGCTTTTCTTTCTTTATTTTTCCTACTCTCTAGATCACTTTACTATTTCTTTTGGCCGTATCATTTATTTAATTATTTTAATTATTTTTTTCCTTTAGTGTTTCCTTCAGACTCATAATACCTATGACAAGGAAGGTGAAATGTCTGTCTCTTTAGAAAGACATGTACCAGATTCGTTTATCTAGTAGCGCATATTTACCAAATTTATTAAGCTTTTTACAGCAAAACTGACAATCTTTTTTAACAACCTCATTCAATCATACAAACACTCCCACATTGGCATACACGCAATTATTCTCACACAATCACGTGATCTCTAGTACACTATCACACAATAGAGAAAGGTTAAATGGTATCATGTGATCTATTGGGCCAATAGAAAAAATATTGACTCTGTGACAAAGATCAGTTTGTTAACAACTGTTTCGTCTCAATATTTTCGTCTCTCAAACACCTTCCACATCTGAGTGTCCGCAAAGTGTTATTTTTAAGTTTAAGTCAGGTAACTTTTACGCATTTATTTTTCGTTGCTGGTTATTTTGAATGTTGACCTTGCTGCCTAAATGCCCACCCCGATATGCCCACCCATTTTAGTTTGCTAGTATTTCTGACGACATGCCCACCCCATATAGCTTGCTAGTATATCTGATGACATCCCCACCCACTATAGTTTGTCTATCTGCCGACATGCCCACCCCCGACTTGCCCACCCCATATAGTTTGCTAGTCTATCTACCGACATGCCCACCCAATATAGTTTGCTAGTCTATCTGATGACATGCCCACCCGATATAGTTTGCTAGTCTATCTGCCGACATGTCCACCCCGTTTAGTTTGCTAGTCTATCTGCTGACTTGCCCAACCCGTATAGTTTGCTAGTCTATCTGCCGACATGCCCACCCCGTTTAGTTTGCTAGTCTATCTGCCGACTTGCCCAACCCGTATAGTTTGCTAGTCTATCTGCCGACATGCCCAGCCCGTTTAGTTTGCTAGTATATCTGCCGACTTGCCCAACCCGTATAGTTTGCTAGTCAATCCAATCTGCAGCGTTATGCGAGGTACCGGTGGTCAAAGCTGAACTATGGAAACTCTGACTGTGATCGCTAGATGGGGATGGTAAGTATAGTCCCAGCCATGACACAAAGACAGTACGAAGTCCATTCAAGTTACTTCATCACCGCTATAATCTATAGACATGTCAAGTCAGGTTTAAGAACGTGTTTAAACTTTCAATTTATCAAATCTCAGCAAATGTTTAGAGAAAGAAAGCATGAAAACAAAGAATATTTCTTCGCTGCTTTTTAAAATCTCTAGGTGACCCAGGGAGGTGGGTCTTATTTCGGACATGGTCAATGATGGGCATGAATGTTGAAACTAGACCCAAAAAAGACAACTTTTTTGCAAAGTGACTATTTATAAATACATTCAGAGGCAAGAGTGTTTCACCAACACCCCACAACGTACAGACCAACAACCTACAGACCAACAACCCACAGACCAACAACCTACAGACCAACAACCTACAGACCAACAACCTACAGACAACCAACCTACGGACCAACAACCCACAGACCAACAACCTACAGACCAACAACCTACAGACCAATAACCTAAAGACCAACAACACACAGACCAACAACACACAGACCAACAACCTACAGACCAACAACCTACAGACCAACAACCTACAGACCAACAACCTAAAGACCAACAACCTGCAGACCAACAACCAACAACCTACAGACCAACAACCTACAGACCAACAATCTAAAGACCAACAACCTACAGACCAACAACCTACAGACCAACAACCAACAACCTACAGACCAACAACCTACAGACCAACAATCTAAAGACCAACAACCTACAGACCAACAATCTAAAGACCAACAACCTACAGACCAACAACCTGCAGACCAACAACCAACAACCTACAGACCAACAACCTACAGACCAACAATCTAAAGACCAACAACCTACAGACCAACAACCTCAAAAAGTAACGATTTTGGCATTTCGCTGCTCGACCAATGTGATATTTTCATATCTTATCTTTTATGTTACAGACTGAAGATTATTGAGTACTACGCTACCTGGTGGTTTATGTCTAGTCTTGTATTTTATGATGATTTTGTTTAGCTGTTTTTCTTCAGGCAAACTAATTCAATACCCGAATGCCAGGTGGAAGGAGGGGAAATTGTATGTGTTTGTTCTTGCAAATTTTCGTAGAAAAATTATTTTTAGTACTATATTTTTTGAGTGTTTAATGAATTTGAAAAAAAAAATATTTAAAAAATGGTAATATAATTTTTAAGGTAGCTATAAAGTCATCAGTAGACATTTTTAAATAATTATATTTTTTCAAGTCAATGCTGCCCGGGTAAAGAAAAAGGAGGACATTTTCAAACAAGTAATAAAAAAGTGAATGAGTATCTAAACGCAATTTCCAAAAAAAAAATTCCTACATTTTTTAATCAAGTGATATCCATCTAGATTACATTAAAAGTCATTTCAAATCAATAATTCTGAAAGTAAACAAAACAATTGCTATCTAAAAATGTATTCTAAAATTACGGAAGTTAAACTAATTTATTTTTTTAAAATTCCTTTTCCAAAATTTATTCTAATTATTATTAATATACTAATAAATACATTTTTAAAAAAAATATTTTTTCCCCAGGAAATCTAGTAAACCTAGGGAATTCTTTTGCCCGTGCACATGCTTGGGATCTCATTAACATATTTGCAAAAGTCCCGAACCCTCTATCTGGTTGTCAAGGTATGAGAATCACTGTCAATGAATGGTTCTGAGTTGTTGATGAGTTGGCAATGAGTGTTGTGAGTTGTTGTGAGATTGTTTTGAACGGTGTTCAGAGACTGACTTGTGGAAGGTCAGACAATGACTTGAGAGTGCGCGCAAGGGCTATATATAGTGTGGGTCTGTGTAGTGTGTAGCGAGACTTGTAACGTCTGGGTGTTATCGAGGATTGCTCGAACACTACAGCCTGTATGCCTGTGCCGTGAGATCTCGAACGCTGTAAAGACTTGTATCCTGTAAGCCTGTATACTGTGATGTCTCGATGGCTGTAGGAAGGATTTTACGTGCATTTATAGTTCAATAAAGAACATCGTATATTCAACAAGAGTCTGTCTTTATTAGAGAGAGTATCCAGAACCCAGTACGCAACACTGGTATAGTTCAGAAGTAGTTGCTTGTACGAGCTCGAACAGACAGGACAGACATTTGAGATATATAAACGCAATTCGTCCCATGGGGAAATAGCGTTAAAAATTTTAACGCAACTCCTTCTTGAAAAAATCTATGTATTTAACCATCATCATCTTCCATCTAAATAAACTGCGTTCTAAATCTAACGAACCATCCCCCCCCCGTCCTCAACTACTCCTCTGTGTGAAAGTCACTGATGTTTCTGTTGTTTACTATCGTGTGTACAATATCAGAAACACATATTTGTCCAATCAATCAGCAGTCATCAGCCACTCCATTGTCCTCCCGCGCCGAATCCATCACCAACAGCGAGCCACCAACGAGTGTTAAGTGAGAAATTCTTAAGGCCGAAATTGATTTCGTCTGCCTCCCAAACTGATCTGGGAAAAGCCCAGGTAATCTTCTAGACAAGGACTACTGTCGCGCGACAGATGGCCTTGTTTTTCGCGACTTTCACTACACCGGCAGGGGCCAAATATAGCTGGATTATTGGGGGGAGATCTGCGGCATCTGCTGGGATTGTAAACAAGCTGTCCAAAATTTGGGTCATGTAGTAGACGCTCTTTTCTTAACAGAATAGTAGAGACTTTTTGTAAACAGAATATTAGAGGCTCTTTGGCAACATAATATTTGAGGCTCTTTGGCAACAAAATAGTAGAGGCTCTTTGGCAACATAAAAGTATAGGATCTTTGGAACAAAATAGTAGAGGCTCTTTGTAAACATAAAAGTACAGGATCTTTGGAAACTAAATACCACATGCTATTTCCAAAAATAATACTACACGCTGTTTTGAAACAGAATAGTAAACGCTCTTTTTTGAACAGACTAGTAGAGGATCTTTGGCAACATAATATTAGAGGCTCTTTGGCAACATAATAGACGAGTCTCTTTAAGGACGGACTCGTGAAGACTTGTTAAAGGCAGATACAGTATCAGAGGGTTACGCTGCCGTAAGTTGTGACAGATCTGTGTCTAGGCATTCAGATATTGCAGATGTCAACTTAGAACAGATTAAACTTTTTATCTAGATATTCGTATCCGGATGTTTCCAGAGACGTAGCCTACCATTGGAACTCCCGAGCTTAAAATTGTATACGCGCATATGACGGCAGAGATAATATCGTAGCACGTCACCTTTATGACGTTCTGTCGGCCCACACACAGCACCTGGGGCTGTTACCACACACCTTGGCGAATATAACAATAGGTCTAAAAATAATAGTGGTCAGAAACAGAACTATTTTTCAATAAGATTTAGCCGGCCAGGTGCACAAAGCAATAATTGGGTTCAATAGCCTGAGCTGTTTTTATCTTAACCGTGGTGTGTGTGTGTGTGTGTGTGTGTGTGTGTTATGTGTGTTGGTGTGTGTGTTTGTGTGAAACTAGCAAATTGCCCCGATCCTCCTTTTCAAGTCTAAAAATACATCGTTCCCTTTATTTATTTGGTATAAATACCCACATTGGTTTCTTTGCCCGTTTAGTACTTATAGAGTTAATCTCTATGTTATTGTTTCATTAAAATATTACAGTTTCAGATGATGTTATTGCGCAAATATATTTTTTTGGTAAATGTCATCGTTTCCTTACAAGTGACTGCTGAGTATAACATGTATAGAAGTTATTTTTCTATTCAAACAAATGTTTCAAAATTTATATGAAAATATCTATGCATGTCATATATTGATTAATATTTAACTCTTCATCCAGGGGTGTTACTTACTTTAATATCACTATTCGATATATTTTTCATATTTGATATAATGATGCGTTTTTATTGTTTGGTCAATCTATATTTTTAGATGTAATGAGTATTGTTATATTTTAAAAATTAACGGTTATCTTCTGATACATTGATATTTTTCAAACAATGTCACTTTTTTAATAAGTTGTTATTGTCTAATCATTTGTTATTGTCTGAAGATAAATAAAAATTCTTATTATCACGAGTACCGCCTTTAGCTATGTATAAAAACGTTCAGACTTTAAATGTATCACGGCTTTATCTCAATCAAGAATCAACCATTCTTTTGATGAAACCCCAACCAATTATTTGTCGTTATCTGGTCCATCTGAGAGCGGAAAACAAAAACAAATTTTAGTGGTGTAACGTCCGTTACTGAGCGTGCAAGTTACAGTAGTGACGTCATTGTCAGTGTCTTTGTAATGATCTCTTGTTATCTTAAAGAGCATCAATATTTTTTGGGATGTTTTTTTATTGTCATTTTTTTTTCTTTTTTCAACTGTTAACATGGATGCAAAACTTACATTTCCATATTGGTCACATTGATTTATATTCGTTATTTCTGTCAATAAAAGACCCAGCACAGCTTCGGGTGAGTATTTGGATGTCTCCAAACCAATATTCATCACATTTCCTACAGCTTTTTACCCTTTTTTTCTTCTTTATTTATCAACCCATAACCAAGCTGTGCTGTAAACTGCAGGCGAACAACACATAAAATTTTAATTTAAAAAAAAATTAAATAAATAAGAAAATACAAAAATACAACACTGACGATTAAGACCCCGTGTTTCTAAAGTTTCTGATTCAAATTATAATCTATAAATCTGCTTTGTTGATTGGACACGATCAATGCAAGCACAGGGACTCCAAATTTCAAACGAGACAAAATGGTCCACCTACACAATAAACAAGGTGTAGGTGGTAGGACAGAATTCTAACGGTTGACTATGCGAAAGATGGAGGGAAAGTACTAAACTGGTTATTAAATAAACAAGGTATAGGTGTAAGGATAATTTTGGCACTGTGTATGACAAACCATGAACAGAGGGTAATGACAACGTAGGAAGTCAAGGATGAAGGATTACATACGTCACGTTTGAATGCAAGGCGTAAATTCCGGTTAGAGATTTAGTTTGATTGTCATCACAGACAGGCCGAAAATTGTATGTCTTCACAGACATGTCTAAAGTTGAATGTCTTCACAGACATGTCAAATGTCTTCAAATGCATTGCTAAAGTTGAATGTCTTCACATACAGGTCTAAAATTGAAAGTCTTCACAGGCACGTCAAAGTTGAATGTCCTTATAGTAGGTCTTAGATGAAGCAAAATGTAGTTTATCGGTTGTAATTTCTTTACGTGTATCAGTATATATACATAATTTATTTTTACTTAACTTGGCTTTCGAAATGCATTTTTTAAAAACTAAACGTCATTAATTGCAAATTAAAATACTGACTAGAATTTCTATTCCGTGTGGTAACATTTGTTAAAAAGTCATTGTCTGATTGTTCTCTTTAAGTTATTCTCGTAACGTGTGACTGCTCTTTACCGGTACCGTCCATCATATCAGTAGAAGACTGTATAGACTTTATTTCTGAGTATTTCTCTCATGGTTGAACATCTTTTTTCTTTTGGTCGGAGTGAAACAACCCTGACGGACTCAGAATAGGAAGATTGTTCAAATACATTATGGGTGGTCATTGTTGAAGCCGTGACAAAACCAACTTATAATGTACTTTCACGGGCTGGACATTCAACTACGGCAATCCTTACATTACACGGAGAATAGGATTTTAGAGTCAAAATAAATAAATACGCGTCTTGGAGAACAGGTCTTCAGCCATCACGTATCTTTAACTTCATGCCATGTTTGATTGTAGTTTCCGGAACCGGTGTACTGCGACACATTAGAGTGACACTAGATGTGTTCTGATGCACCGTGGTGTTAAGTCTCCAGGTCGTTAGAAACCCTTAGATGTTAAAGTTATGTTAAGATGTTCCGAGCTCTTTGAATCAATTCAAAAAGGTTTTGTGCTTGGCACTGCTTGGTAGCAATTATGCTGACATTGTATTGTTAAATGTTAGTTCCTATCGTAGAAAGACTGTTCTTGCCGATACCATTAAAACAGCTGACGGTGTCACAACCGGTAAAACTGTGAAACAAAGGCAGACACTGGGCTCTGGCAACACCTAAAACTTTGCTTATGTCATGAGCTGCAATGTATCGGATGTCTTTTCCTGTACCCATGGCAATCCATAATTCCAGGTGAGGGTGGCGAGTCATGGCAGCCACAGAATGAACCACCACATCTGTGTCGACAGTTCGAATCAGAATCCTGCGGCAATGTTCAGCTGCATGGGCCAGGTGAAGCATCATTCGTGTCTCTGTTTCCTCGTGATTACATGGTGAAAGATTCGTGTGGTCAATGGGTTTATTGAAGATCACATCTGGACCTTGAGTGGTAACAATAAGCTTCAGTGATTGTACTGTAAGAAGATATCGTGCTAGGAATGCGAACAACTGGGTCTTGTTCGCATCCACCCGCAAGAAACTTCCCCACTGCGATGGTAATACGGTCTCTGGCGTCACACGCTTTCTCTTCTCTAGTCATCGGCACTCTCTTGTGAAAGCTGTTAAGCTGTCACTTCGATAACAGTCCTACACTACATCTAGACGATGGGAGACATTTTGCAGGGTCTGCATCACATAGGGATAAACACCTGGTTTGCGTAGTCAGCAAATGTTCTTGCAGATCTGTAAATGTTAACAAAATGTCTCTGCCACTGTTGTGGGCTTGAAGGTCTGGAAAAGCGCACACATATCCCAGTTAGTGGGTTGAAAACTAGCAGCATCTTGGTTTTCATGGCTTACATTATGATTATCCATGGCTGAATAAAAATTGGCTGCACAATCTAAAAGAAAGAGAAAAATAAATGTTTAAACAATTTCAAAAATCTCATAGACAGCAATCCAAAATTTATACGAAAGTTTAGATGCTATGACGAATGATAATGAAATTATAGGTAAATTTAATGCATGCATAAACCTGACCTTATATAAAGTTAACAAAAATGGAGCACCTAAAAGGCCTAACAGCCTGTACATCAACAAGCTACTATTACTACTACAACTACTACTACTACTACTACTACTACTACTACTACTACTACTACTACTACTACACTACAAGTATTAAAGTTTAAGTCATTATTAATTTATTATTGATTATCACTACAAGTTTTTTTGTTTTTTTTAATGTGATTACTGATCCAATATAAATTATCCACATCCTATATTATATTATCATTATCTAACAAAAATGAATGAAAGAACTTTTGCAGCAAAATAAAAGCTAGTACTTACCCAAATCAATTAATCTTCGCCTTTTCGGAGTTTCCTAAGAGTACTAAGACACTTTCACTTTCTGTTTGTGTTCGGCCATCTTGCGATTCAGTTTGTGCCGCACAGTACTCTCGCGCTGAAGGCTTTATTTTAATTCTTAAAGTATGTGTATTCGGTAACCAATAAAATAAACAAATAGGACAAATTTTTTAGTAAATTTTGCTATAAAAAAGGAATTTTTTTCTATGTTTACTGCTTTAGAAAACGTGTTGCAATATTTGAGTTGGAAATAAGTAAATTCCTACGCGTCTGCAAATAGTCCCTACGCTTTATGATAACATACGTTGAAAAAACAAAGATTTCTTTTGGCTCTGTTTCTAAATTAAAAATATTATTATATTTGAACACATTTTAACTCATGTCATGTTTGTAGCATGATGATGCACGATCTATATTTATAAATGCAACATAGAACCCTAGCTACAAATGCTAGTTCAAATTGTGCTAAGAGTGTTCTACCAAATGTTAGTTCATATCGTGCTAAGAGTGTACTACCAAATGTTAGTTTATATCGTAGTCAGACTGTTCTACCTATTGTTAGATGATAAGGCAGACTATGAAAAGTTAGAATAGAAGTTCAGTGGAAATCACAAAACTATATACCTCAGAATTCAAATTAACCATATAAAATACCGTTACAAACATGAATCCGTATTTAAAAAAAAAAAAAACGCATGTAAGATACATACATGTGTAATTGTGTGTCATTTTATAAAAAATTCACTGAGCGTTTACTGAGACTCTAGAGGAGATCATTTTATTATTGAATTTTGCTTGTGGCAACTGAAGAGTATCACTTTCCAGCTAGCTTCATAGTAATGATTGGGTGAGACGTGATTTATCATAGCAATTTCTATATTGTTCCACTTATAAGAGTATTTAACATTCTTTTTTTTTCTTCTCAGCGGCAATAAACACCATCTTTGAGAAGTCACGTGTTTCTCAATAGCTTTTGTCTCGCGGTCATCCAAAATCATTAACATTGTTCAGTTGATTCCTTGTCAACGAATAAAATAAGATTTTTTTTTAAAAATATTTTTTTTAACCTGTCCTTGACAGCATTTAGGTTTAGTTTCTTGGGTTCAGAGTTGGCTAGGTCTAGTCTATACAAGTGCCAAGTGAAGCTATTGAAAGGAATCTATTACGCTTTGCTGAAGTCTATTGAATTTGAAGTATTTAACTAAGTATTTTTATTAGTGTAAATGCTTTTATTCTCAAATCTCATCCAAGTCTGCCCCTTTGTTCACAAAGCTCCGAATGGGTACCTGACACTAGTTAGGGGTAAAAGGGTGGCTGAGAATATTGTAGTTCCTTACAGCATAGCCTGTCAACGCTGCGTCTTGTGTAATAACGTAAGCAGAAGCTAAGACGCAATAATCTTCTGCATAGGATTATCTGTAACAGATAAGGCAAGACAAGGAATAGTTACATACTGGTTTACTTGTAACGCTCCTGCTACCGGTATGCACAGTTGTTACGCTCGGGGTGAGGAGCTTGATATACTTGGATACAAAGATCTTGATATACGTGTGTACAAAGATCTTGATATACTTGGGTACAAAGATCTTGATATACGTGTGTACAAAGACCTTGATATACGTGTGTACAAAGATCTTGATATACTTGGATACAAAGATCTTGATGTACTTGGGTCCAAAGATCATGATATACTTGGGTACAAAGATCTTGATATACTTGGATACAAAGATCTTGATATACGTGTGTACAAAGATCTTGATATACTTGGGTTCAAAGATCTTGATATACTTGGGTACAAAGATCTTGATATACTTGGATACAAAGATCTTGATATACGTGTGTACAAAGATCTTGATATATTTGGATACAAATATCTTGATATACGTGTGTACAAAGATCTAGATCTACTTGGGTACAAAGATCTTGATATACTTGGGTACAAAGATCTTGATATACTTGTGTTCAAAGATATTGATATACTTGAGTAACAAGATCTTGATCTACTTAAATAAAAAGATCTTGATATACTTGGGTACAAAGATCATGATATACTTGGGTACAGAAATCTTTATATGGTAGGGTACAAAGATCTTGATGTACTTGAGTACAAAGAAGTTAATGTACTTGGGTACAAAGATCTTGGTATATGGTTCAAATATCTTGATATATTTTGGTACAAAAGATTTGATTTACTTCGGTACAAAGATGCTGGTATATTTGGGTACAAGGATCGTGGTAGGCTTTGGTTCAAAGATCTTGATTTACTCGGCTACAAAGATCTTGATATATATGGATACAAAATATCTTGATATAATTGGGTACAAAGATCTTGATATACTTGGGTATAAAGATCTTGATATACTTGGGAACAAAGATCTTGATATGCTTGGATACAAAATTTCTTGATATAGTTGGGTTCAAAGATCTTGATATGCTTGGGTACAAAGATCTTGATATGATTGGTTACACAGATATTGATATACTTGGGTACAAATATCTTGATATAAATGGATACAAAGATCTTGATATACTTGAGTACAAAGATCTTGATATACTTGGGTACAAAAATATTGATGTACTTGGGTACAAAGATCTTGATATACTTGGGTACAAAGAGCTTGATATACTTGGGTACAAAGAGCTTGATCTACTTGGGTACAAAGATCTTGTTCTACTTCGATACAAAGATCTTGATCTACTTGGGTACAAAGATCTTGATCTACTTGGGTACACAGGTCTTGTTGACCTTGTTGTAAGGTGGAAGCTTAGACGCGTCTTAGTGGTGGACGCACACCAACTGTCGTATATGTTGACTACTTGCTCGTACTTTAGCGGCTGCAATAGCTACAACGTGATGGGACGAGCTTTATACTGTCTGACAATGGTATCAGTGATAACGTTGAGTTGGGTCTCGTGGGTCAGGACGTTTCTTTTTGTGTTAAAGCGCTTTCTTTTGGGAGAACAAACTTTCTCCAAGCGGAGTATGCTGTATATTTGTCGCAGATTTTTGAATGTTTTTCATACGTATTGGCTACATCCTTCCCTGTTCCGTGTCTTCCTTACAAAATACAATATTTTAGAATAGTAGTGTGTGTATTTTGATAAAATATTTCTTATTATTTCTTTCTTGTGGTCAATCGTCGATCATATAATTGCAACGGTTGTTTGGTGCAATCCGCTCAATAAACTGATAACCTAGTTTTGTTGCCCGTACCCGCTGAGAGTCCCCCCCCCCCCCGTTTTTGTATAGTGTTGACATCTTACCACACCAGCAAACAGAGAGTTGGTGAGACCTGCGTGAGTTCTCTCCCCGCTGTTCATTCTAATATCTGTGTTTAGAAATTATTAGTTGTCTGAAGTCGATGAATGTATTTCAATAACTTGTTTTTGTCTCGTCCATATCCCTGGATATGTTTAAATATATAATTACTTTAACTATTGCGAGATAAAAAAATATTTCTGTTAGAGTCCGACCGTTGACTCTCGTACTGAACTGATTAATATCTAACAAGGTTTATTTGATAACGTTTGATGACTGCGGCAGTGGTTTAATTCGTTGCTGGTGTAAAAATTAAAATCATTCTAAATAATAATACAGACAAAATGCAATTGTGAAAGAAAAAATGCGTCTTTGTTAAAAAAGTTCTAGATTTGTTTGTCGTTGCTTCAACTCAACCACTAATGCCATATTTCAACCTTGATTCGGACAGTGACGCTAAGGTTCCAAGCCTTTCCAGTGTCAAGTGTTTTGTTCCAGACACATCTTGAACTGTACGTTGTTGAAAGCGTTGATCCGTTTGTTAACCGAGATGTTCCCCGTTGACAATGTCGAGCTGAGGCCAGGTTGAGCTGAGGCCAGGTTGAGCTGAGGCCAGGTTGAGGGAAAGTTGTTCGTCAACAGTGAGCTCTATGACAATATTTGTCGCGCCAAGCTCCAACATCATTATCACGTGATGGAAGCGGTGGGGCTGAGTGGGTGTATATGAAGTCAGTTAATTGGAAATGTTACGGGAATCTAAGACTGCTAACTTGTTATTTACCAATGGCGCAGCCTTCGTCCTGTAACCGATACCATATTAGGGAGAAGCAAAGTGCATGAAATCTTTAGGGTCAAGGTTTCCCGGTAATTGGCGTTTCCTTCTGTGACGTCACTACGTCGTCGACACGCGAAAAATCCATCAGCAACTCCGGGAGGACTTTTTCAATTTTTAAAAAGTTTTTTTTTCTTTTCTAGAAGTTTACAAATAATAAGTAATTGTGAGTGGATTGTGAGGTTTTCAATTGTGTGGGAGTTTGAATTGTGGGGGAGTTTGGAGGGTGGGAGAGTTTGTCTTCGGTCATCCTAACATTTATGTTACTTCATGGAAGGTGTGAAAACTGTGAATCAATTTATGCAGGGGCGTTGGTAGGATGGAGTCGCCACACCCTGTCAGCGCTTACCTATAGACAAATACAAGCCTGAGTCTCGCGACGGGTAGAACTGCTACGTTGGGTTTGTTATTGTCAGTAGATGGTGTGAGGACAAATCAAGTCGGGGCTTTACAAGGTGAAGTTGCGGTACCTGCAGAGGACTACCTATATGGCGATGCCCGCTTGATGAGGCTCGCTTGCGATAGATTGAACCGGGTCTTAAGAGCCTAATGGCTCGACCCAAAGGAAAATGTACATTCATATATATAATATATATAGATAGATAGATAGATAGATAGATAGATAGATAGATAGATAGATAGATAGATAGATAGATAGAAAGATAAA
>MUZC01000083.1:486087-498687 GCA_002072015.1 Radix auricularia
ATATATATATATAATTTTAAATATAATGGGTATAGCTGTGGAGCTAGAAAAGGGTGTGGATATAATGGTGGAACCAGGAAAAGGTTAGTACGATGGCAGAGCCAGGGAAGGGTGTGGGTATAATGGTGGAGCTAGAAAAGGGTGTGGGTATAATGGTGGAACCAGGAAAATGTTAGTACGATGGCAGAGCCAGAGAAGGGTGTGGGTATAATGGTGGAGCTAGAGAAGGGTGTGGGTATAATGGTGGAGCTAGAGAAAGGTGTGGGTATAATGGTGGAGCTAGAGAAGGGTGTGGGTATAAGGTGGAGCTAGAGAAGGGTGTGGTCGTAGACTAACTCCACCGCTAGCAACAACAGCGACGCGGCGCTGTCCTTTCGTTTATGTTGTGATGTCTTCACTTTCACATCATCCCTTGTCATTAGATCATTCCCCCCGGGGAATATTTCATTACACGTGGGCGGACAAGTTACTGAGGGAATTTTTTTTCCCGTTTCTATTAATATCATGGCGGCCATGGTCGTGACAATTGGCGCGAGCGGTTACCTTTTATCACGGGTAATAAGACCAATTTTAATGCTTAATAGATTGAAATAATATGGCTTTTCAGGGAATATCAAGTTAATTCAAAAATATTTCAGTACATGAAGATTCTAGATTTTTCTAGCAAGGATGAATCAAGCCATGCACTCAGTCCTGTGCCAACAGCCACAATGGCAATGTCAGTTATTATAGCTTCGCACAAACGCAAAAGTACATACAACTTTATAAATGTGTACATACACAATAGTTCATACAATTCTATAGATGATCACTATGAATGTCGGTACTCGTTGTCTAGGGGTTCTGATCGAGACTTCACCGCCAACTTGCGTACATAGATTGAACACAAAAGTCCTTGTACTGAAAGCAATCTTTATTCACACTCGTAACATATGTACATCTCTATTAATAGTAGTACAACTCCGTGCACCTTAACTTCAGCATATATCAGCCCTCGGTCCAACAGACCGACCCTGGGCACCGATAAGCCTCGTGTCTCCCTTGTGTTCACTTGTCCCGTGTTCACCTGTGTGCTCCGTCGACTTCTGTACTCACTGCCGAGAAACACAATCAGTTATATCCCCATGGGCCTGGACTGACCTTGCATGGACTCTGATCCACGCCCCCCCCCCCCACGTGAATTTCGCTCACAAAATATCATCCATGAGCTTGTGTCCACACAGACATAGCACGCAAACAGTGATTCTCATGACCAAGACATGTTTATACACAATAGTTCATACAACTTTATAGATGACCTCTGTACATACACAATAGTTCATACAATTCTATAGATGATCTCTGTACATACACAATAGTTCATACGACTTTATAAATTATCTCTGTACATACGCAATAGTTCATAAAACTTTTTCAGAGGATATCTCTTTATCTACATTAACAATAAACAATACATCTTTATAGCTAATCTCTATGTACATACACAAAAGTTCATACATCTTTATAGCTAATCTCTATGTACATACACAAAAGTTTAGAATATTTTTTTTTACCAATCGTCAAACAATTCATATTTACGACATGCATTCTTTAGCAATATGTCAATAGTATCCAACTTTTATTGTTCTATTGATGAGAAATAATTTCATAAAGAATTAATTTTGTTTGGATAAGTCATCAAACCGTAATGACAACATAGAATAGTAAACAATAACTGAATATTTATACCAAATAATCAAGTAAACACTGAATAATTCGATTGTATGATGAAGTTAAAACGTCATGGATTCTCAAAAACAAAAAACAAAAAAAAAAAAGAGAAAAGAAAAAACAAGCGCCTGTATATGATCAACTCAAGACGCTAAAGGTAAAGGTGTAGGCAAATAAAAAGTTAATGGGGGGGGGGGGTATGTTTGTTTTTTCTTTGCTCCATTGTTTCCTGCTATCAATAGTCTCATAATTATAGTTTTTCACAATTATTTTTAACAGCTTTCCAACACACGGCAAAATATGCAAACACAAGGGCCCCTCAAAAAATTTTTTTTTAAAAATAAATTTCTAATGTTACAAAGTTCGTGTGTTTCATGAGACTATCGATCTCAATCAAACTTCTCTGTCTCGTCTTTATTCGATTCCCTTTCTTGTATCTTGTCAATAGTTTCTTGCAAGCTGTGGGAGCATATTGTTATATTAAGTATCGATTTCTGTACACAAAAAAATGCGGTCATTGAGCTTGTGTGACGTCACCACTCTTGAGGTTGTAATTTAGCTCAGTTGGCTAAATGAATCTATGATACTAGGCGTACAAGTGTAGCTGATTACGTATAGATGGCTTATCGAGTTGGTTTCCCCCACAGATATGGCGCAAGTAGAAGGGGGTAGCTCTTTCCAAAAATATATCAACATTTTGAAGGTGGAGTCAATATGCCTCTTTTGTTTGCTTGCAATCAGACGCAACTTAAAACTCCATAAATACTTGATTTTTTAAATTTATTGTTATTATTTTATTATTATTTTTTAACTTTTTTTTGGGGGGGAGGGGGGTGCGTATTAAATTCAATAAGAAATGTGAATACAAGTGGTAGCTGTCGATAGAAGCGCATATACACAGAGTTGGGAAATCACATTTAATACTTGCAAATGTATATTGAGAGAGAGAATGAGAGAGAATGACTGAGAATGAGAGAGAATGAGAGAGAATGGGAGAGAATGAGAGAGAATGAGAGAGAATGAGAGAGAATGGGAGAGAATGAGAGAGAATGAGACAATGAGTGATAAGTAAAGAGAATTTTATAACTCTATTTGATTCGATTCTATTCCTATCTGCCTCAACTATTTAATACAAAAAAAACCGAAGTCATTTAATTAAAATTAATGTAGTTATTATTAGATTATTCAACTTCACTTCACTCTACATTGATTTATTCTGTGTCGTTTTATTCTAATACAGTCGGACCTCGCTAAGTCGAACTCAAAGGAACCCGAAAAAAAACGACTTACTGAGATTTCGAGCTCAAGAAAATGGTGTTAGAGGTGCAGACCTAATGATTCATTCTAATTCATCCATTCTCTACAAATCTTTTCTATGCTGCGACTAATGGAATATTTGACTTCTGAAATGTGTCAATCTTATTGTAATCATTCTTTATCGTGGAGCAGTTAAGGAATAAAAAATATATATATTTATCAGAATTTTTTTTATTGTATTCACTCCTATTGTATCTCACACGGATTAATTCTGTTGAGATAAAATTAGTATACATATCAATTTCCGAAGATATAGAAAAAATTAAGATTATAGAGATATTTGGTCATGTAGAAAGTGGAGTCGTGATGTCGCGTGTTTGACTTTTGACCCAGAGACCGGAGCTCTAGTTTGACTTCTAATCCAGAGACCGAAGCTCTAGTTTGACTTCTGTCCCAGAGACCGGAGCTCTAGTTTGACTTCTAATCCAGAGACCGGAGCTCTAGTTTGACTTCTAATCCAGAGACCGAAGCTCTAGTTTGACTTCTGACCCAGAGACCGGAGCTCTAGTTTGACTTCTAATCCAGAGACCGGAGCTCAAGTTTGACTTCTGACCCAGAGACCGGAGCTCGAGTGGAGTTTTCCACAAAACGTGAATTTTTTTTTCTAGATTGTTTCACATTTAAACTGAAATATTTTAATAAAACAAAATCTAACGTCGTAGGTTCAAGTTAAATTCAGGATAATTTTATTTTTAAAAATATGCAGAATTATCTTTTTTTCCTTTGTTTGGGGAGAGGGTGGTGAAGATAGACTACAAGAGTTTCCAAACAAGAAATATAGTAAAATAAAAAAATATGCCTTAAAAACCCCATTGAATGAAGAGAAATTATTTAAATAAGGAAAAAGGAAGTCATAACCTAAAAAATTGACATATTTTACTGTTACAAGTGAAAGCGTGCGGCGCGCATAATATATTTTAAAATTCTATAGAATCTAGTCCTAATTCCTTAGTAAAGCTTTTAAAATGTAACTGATAATTTAATATCATAATCATTTCTTGGTGACAGTGGTAATGAATGTGTCACATTAAAGTATAGAATGGCCTAAAGATCAGTATCTATAATAATTATTATAATTAAAACAGTTTGATACCTTACATAGCGCTGTACCTCAGCAAGTAACTGTGCTCACAGCGCGTCGCATAAAAATGGTAACACACACCAGAGGCGTCGCTAGGGTTGGTTTCACTCAGTGTGGTACCTCATGGTGTCACTCAGTGTGGTACCTCATGGTGTCACTCAGTGTGGTACCTCATGGTGTCACCCAGTGTGGTACCTCATGGTGTCACCCCCACATATCTCAGCCCACACACCTTCTCCAAGTCTGCCTGTGGCAATTAACGGGAACGTACATAATTTGACATTTTGATGTCATCCCTGGTGATGTTGTCCCCCCCCCCCGTGCGGTCCGCAGTTCCAGCTCCTTCCCAGTGACGCCTTTGGTAACAAGCATATAATAAATATGTCAGTTTGATGTCAATTAATATGAACCAACCCCTATGACGTCAGTCTTGGTTCGCAAGGGCATCTTCGGTGTGCGGTTCACCAGCTAAGGTAAAAAAAAAAAATTGACTGAAATAGACATTTTGATGACAATAAAACAAGTGAACAAGCACAGATATCCGCCCATAGTGGTGAACTATTGATTGGGCTGGCATTGAGGATACAACGCCAGGTCGATCGTTGTACGTTGAAAAATTACCAGGTCGGTGACATTTATTGGTGACAGATGTCTGGGCTTGAGATCGGGATAACAGAACCAGATTTCAGACATCAAGACCTAAAAAAAAAACAAGGGGGGAGGAGTTTATTGTTTCTTTTAAAGTTTTTTTAAAGGGTAAGGTTGGGGATGTATAACCATAGATTTTTTGAAGGTTGATGTGTCGAAATATAAGATATTATAAAAAACTATTTTTGGGCGGTCTGAGCTGGAGGGTGATTTAAGGGCAAGTCAGTATAGATACAGGGAAGGACATGAAGGATAGGACATGACAGGATAGGACATGACAGGATAGGACATGACAGGACAGGACAAGTCTGAGAAGAAGGGTGTAAGTATTTGAGAGTCGAGAGTAAGACTCGTTATCAGAGCTGAACGGCTTAGTGCTAGAGATTTTATTGGGACTAGGGAGAGGGTTAGGGCTAGGGTTATGGTTATGGTTAGGTTTAGGGTTGGGGTTAGGGTTATGGTTAGGTTTAGGGTAAGGGTTAGGGGTATAATAATGTTAAGGGTAAGGTTTAGGGTTATGGTTAGGTTTAGGGTTAGGTTTAGGGTTAGGGTTAGGGTTATGGTTAGTTTTAGGGTTAGGGTATACGCTTAGAAAATTGGGGATTGAACATTTGATTTAAAGTGAAGGCGACGAATAGTATTAGACAAAGATTGGTAAATCTTTTATTTGAGCTTAGAAATATTGCCAGAATTTAGGAATGTCCTGGATCTCATAAGATAGAACCATTAAGTTTATGTAGCTCATCTTAGTGCTTGAGCCAGGCCGCCAACAGTAAATTGGTATGTTCTTATTTGTGTAATCCAGAGTTGGTCATTGTTGGTCATTGTTGGTAATTGGTGGTCGTTGTTGGTCATTGCTGGTCGTTGTTGGTTATTGTTGGTCATTACTCGTCTTTTTTTATTATTCTTGGTCATGGCTGTTCGTTCTTGGTTATTGCTTGTCGTTTTTGGTTATTTTTGGTAATTTTTGGTCTTTGTTGGTTATTGTTGGTCATTGCTTGTCGTTGTTGGTTATTGTTGGTAATTGTTGGTAGTTTTTGGTTATTGTATGTCCTTGGTGGTTGTTGGTCGTTTTTGGTTATTGTTAGTCATTGCTGGTCGTTGTTAGTCGTTTCGGAGGGTCTTTGGTCGTTGGTTAGGAATTCAGCTATACATTTCAGAGATATTATAAACATTGTTAATAATAATCTGGCATGTGGCTTGTTCCTTGAAAACATTTTGTGCACATGGATTAAAAATTACTAGTCATCCGGACGGGACTCTTCTTTATTGTAATAAAACAAGATTTGCAAATTAATTCCTCTAAGTTTTCGTCAAAGTATAACAAGTAATTATTGAAACATCTCTAATAAAACAAAACGTGTATAATAACGTATTCATTACTTTATTTCTATTCACATGAAGAAAATTACATAAAAACAAAAACAAAATTACAAACACATGCACTCAAAACTCTAACTTTCTTTTTTTTTTTTTAAACTATTTAAAAATTTATTTTAAAATAATATATATATATATATATATATATATTATATATTTCATCGCTTATTTGTCAAAGATCCTTTAAAACAAACGTCAGTTTGATCAAAAGCCCCGGCAAACATACTGTCTTCGAGCAAAATTTCTATTTTGTTTTTGACATAATTCAGCGTATTCAATTTGAACAATGTTTTCAATGTATATCATTGTATATCATTGCTGTAATAAAGGTTCGTATGTCTATCGGTTCAGGGTCACAGCGGTAACTAAGGCAACTTTCAAATCTTAAGTTCAAAGCTAAGACACAAGAAACAGTGTAAGTTTGCGACTAAGTGCTCAGCGAAAAAGTTTCTTTTTTTAAGTTGGACAATTTGAGAACTCAGACTTTTAACACAAGCAATCAGATTTGTTGTTGACAGTGAGATCAATTTATGGTGCACTGTTGTGGTGGGTTTCTAATATCACCCTTGTAGATGGTAGTTTAGGCGAATCATCACCATCAATTATACCACGTCAATTGTGAACCTGAGTTTGGATAAACAATAAAAGGAAATATTGCGGGGGGGGGGGAGCTGGGAGGACTGCGCAATATCCTAGAACAGAGGTTCTCAAACAGGGAAGCCCTGGGTTTAACAGATAATGTAGTAAATGTTTAGAAGTTGTGGATACAAATAAAAAACATTTAATCAATTTTTGAAAATTTTCTATTTAAACTTTTGCGGAGTGCAGCAAAGTGTCCTCTTTGTTTTAGGGAAAAAGGAAAAACGGTGTGACGTGACAGTTTCATTACATTGTAAGTAAAGACAGGATGCCGTGCTGTCGAATAGTTGAGAACCCATGTTGTTGAAAGTGGATATCAAACACAAGGTGCACGGGGCGGGGTGAACTAGGTGAGACGAGGGTTGATCAAAATACGATCAGTTCGAGCATCACAACAAACTGATCGATACTGCTGAGCTCAGGTTTTCAATCATCCTGTGATTCCAATAATTTGTCTAATCACTTACTACAGCCCTGGCTCACGGAGACTGAAGTGCTGGGTCATTGCATCACATGCCAGGCAACGTGAGGCATTGTGTGACTAGGGCTTACCTTTATAGGAAGGTAGATGTAATATAATCAAACCCTTAGTTACTACAAAACAAGGTGAAGTAAAGTAGTTTAAATATATGTAGCAAAAACAACAAACAAAGCAAACAATTATAGTAGGGTTGGTGTCACCCAGCGCGGTAGCTCATGGTGTCACTAGGGTTTGTGTCACCCAGTTTGGTAGCTCATGGTATCAATAGGATTTGTGTCACCCAGTGCAGTGGCTCATGGTATCACTAGGGTTTGTGTCACCCAGTGCAGTAGCTCATGGTATCACTAGGGTTTGTGTCACCCAGTGCAGTAGCTCATGGTGTCACTTGGGTTTCAGTCACCCAGTGCAGTAGCTCATCGTGTCACTAGGATTGTGTCACCCAGTGCAGTAGCTCATCGTGTCACCCCCATGACCTGCTCATACCTCCGAGTAAGCCAGTGCCCAAATAACGGGAATACAAAGAATTGTGCAACTTGGTGTTATTCCTTATTAAGCTGTCACCCAGTTTGGTCCCTGTCCCCCTGGTCTTGAAATATCCAACTAGAGTGTGGAAATGGCTAAGTCCTGTTGACCAAAACGGTGTTGTAAAATATGCTTGAAAAGAGAAATTAAGTTTTTAGAATTCCGACCAATGATAAACACTTCCACCATTCCAAAATTACGCCAGCTCTCACTTTTAGCACTCCTATGAACTGTGTCATTCCGTCTTCCCATTTGGTAGAGCAGGGATTTAATGCTGCTATGAACTATGAACATCATATCATTCACAAACATTGAGTCTGACATACATACTCTTATAAATTTTATCATACCCATTTATCCGGGTCATTAATTGTTTCAAATTATAATCTAAAGTTATAATTTCAATAAAAAATTTCTTGATCAAAATATACCTCCTTTTATTTGTATTTTTTGTACTGTGCATGTACGCAGGGGTTTTTTCCCCCCAGCCGGGTCCGTGGGAAAGTTTTGACTAATAAAAGGTATCCATGGGTAAAAAAAAAGTTTGGAAACCACTGTGCTATACCAATGATGTCTGAAAATGATGTCTGAAATACGACAAAACGAGGGCGAACAAAACACGCTTTTGTGTTTCTTCAGACAAAGCTATAAATGATATAGTTCTTTGCGTCACAGACTCAGTGCGCCAGAGATGAGAATGTTTATTTACAGTCATCTATAAATAGTCTTTACAGGTCTCTTTACAGGTCAATATTTGAAGTAAATGTAATCTACAATATCATTTACATTGCTTGACGATGTCTTTTAACAAATGACATCTTCATGCCGGACGAATATTTATGAACTAAACTGACCCCCTGTTTATTACACGATGGTAATGCAGTGCTCACACTGACACTGGCTCCTTCCATTATTGATATTTTCAGCTAGTCACCTGTGAGCAACTGCGATACCTAACCGTCCGTGGCTTTGTGACGCATCTGTCCACGCAGACTGGCAATAAATCCGCTATGACGTATCTGCCACGTCACACCAGGCCAACCCACCCCGTTCACGTGTAGTACGTCATCAACAGGGCGGCAGTAGCTGTTGTCTGGCTTCAGGTCGATGCTTGGAGCGTCTGTGACACGAGCCGTAGGACTTAATGTCTTTGGATTACGTCACTGGGTCTGTCAAGTGTGCAGTGCAATCAGGAGTGTGTGTCGCTAAATATCTCAGGCAATAAACAAAATCTCTTTGAGTTTAACTCACAGATTTGCGCACGAGTTTCTTCTTGTCTTTACATTCATTCAAGAGGTCGTCCCTGTCATCGTCATGTAATGAACAACTCGAAATGAAATTCAGCCATGTAAGATGTCCTAAAGACTAACTGGCAAAGATCGCGTTGAACTGTTTGGAAATCATAAGAGACAAGTGTCTTAGGTCAATTCACACGACACCATACTAAAAAAATGTAAGTTTATTCTGGAAACAAATGCGTAGCAATAACTGTTTATATCATCCAAATTATACCCAGAACTTCTTTTGGACAATATCTAAGGCTAAACATACTCGCCAAACATCTAGTCATGCTCCAATACGCTGCATTTAAATATGATGCTGTTATAAGTTATAAGTAAGAGCCACTGACATAACAAATATTAATTAGCGAGCAAGAGACCGCAGCTCATGGCCTGAGAACTTAAAACTAAAGTCAAGATGTCCTCCAAGCAAACACAATGGTTTAGATAGGGCCGAGTCTAGAAGTACTCGCAATAACAGGCAGACCTTAGCTAATTCCACAAATTTTACTAATTACTCCGTATATGGGACCGGTCTTAAAGATGCCATCCACGTTAAGCTCCTGGTGTACTTTTGGTCAAGGTCGGAGCTGCACAAACCAGCTAGCTCCAGCTTCCAGAAGACTGCACTTTCTCTCAAGTGTTCTTTGATGTCAGATCGAATCCTCGTCTTTGGTTGGCACAACAGTGCGCCGTGACCTCGTCAGCCCTGGTGCTCCATGTACTTCCAGGGTGATCCAGGCCTTAGAATGGTGTACATTGTAACCTGTAGCACTTGGCAATCTACACCTGACTATTTCAACCTGATACTATGCACCAGATGAGTAAATGGGGCATGTGGGAGTGCATACCTCCTCGACAGTGGGTGAAATCAAAATAAACATGTCTTTATGTATCCGTTATTTGGCATTGGCAGAATCGTAGGGGGTCTATGGGGTAAGTCGTGAAGGAATGACACCATGAGCTACCGCAACTGACCGCTAAAACGTGGTACTCCATTCAGAGAAAGCACTAGGGTTGGTGTCACCCGGAGCGGTAGCTCGTGGTGTCATTAGGGTTGGTGTCACCCGAAGCGGTAGCTCGTGGTGTTAACCAGGGTGGTAGCTCATGGTGTCACTAGGGTTGGTGTCACCCGAGGCGGTAGCTCGTGGTGTCACTGCCTCACGACATAAATCCTAGAAATCCTCCGAGTTTTCAAGTGCGAAATAACGGGAACACACAGAATTTTACAGTTTGGTGTCACCCGAAGCGGCCCGCCCCCCACCGCACCCCCCAGTGACGCCACTGACTCCATTTCCATTTATATCAGCCATTTGACACCTCTTAGTGAGATATTTACTCCTGTCACTCTACTAGTCACACATCTGGCACTCCTGTCACTCTACTAGTCACACATCTGGCACTCCTGTCACTCTACTAGTCACACATCTGGCACTCCTGTCACTCAACTAGTTACACATCTGGCACTCCTGTCACTCTACTAGTTACACATCTGGCACTCCTGTCACTCTACTAGTCACACATCTGGCACTCCTGTCACTCTACTAGTCACACATCTGGCACTCCTGTCACTCTACTAGTCACACATCTGGCACTCCTGTCACTCTACTAGTTACACATCTGGCACTCCTGTCACGCTACTAGTCACACATCTGGCACTTCTGTCACTCTACTAGTGACACATCTGACACTCCTGTCACTTTACTAGTGACACATCTGGCACTCCTGTCACTATACTAGTCACACATCTGACACTTCTGTCACTCTACTAGTGACACATCTGGCACTCCTGTCACTCTACAAGTCACACATCTGGCACTTCTGTCACTCTGTTAGTCACACATCTGGCACTCCTGTCACTCTACTAGTCACACATCTGGCACTCCTGTCACTCTACAAGTCACACATCTGGCACTCCTGTCACTCTACAAATCACACATCTGGCACTCCTGTCACTCTACTAGTCACAAATCTGGCACTCCTGTCACTCTACAAGTCACACATCTGGCACTCCTGTCACTCTGTTAGTGACACATCTGGCACTCCTGTCACGCTACTAGTCACACATCTGGCACTCCTGTCACTCTACTAGTCACACATCTGGCACTCCTGTCACTCTACTAGTCACACATCTGTCACTTATGTCACTCTGTTAGTCACACATCTGGCACTCCTGTCACTCTACTAGTCACACATCTGGCACTCCTGTCACTCTGTTAGTCACACATCTGGCACTCCTGCCACTTTACTAGTCACACATCTGGCACTCCTGTCAATCTACTAGTCACACATCTGGCACTCCTGTCACGCTACTAGTGACACATCTGGCACTCCTGTCACTCTACTAGTCACACATCTGGCACTCCTGTCACTCTGTTAGTCACACATCTGGCACTCCTGTCACTCTACTAGTCACACATCTGGCACTCCTGTCACTCTACTAGTCACACATCTGGCACTCCTGTCACGCTACTAGTGACACATCTGGCACTCCTGTCACTCTACTAGTGACACATCTGGCACTCCTGTCACTCTACTAGTAACACATCTGTCACTCCTGTCACTCTACTTGTCACACATCTGGCACTCCTGTCACGCTACTAGTGACACATCTGGCACTCCTGGCACTCTACTAGTGACACATCTGGCACTCCTGTCACTCTACTTGTCACACATATGGCACTCCTGTCACTCTACTAGTGACACATCTGATACTCATGTCACTCTACTTGTCACACATCTGACACTCCTGTCACGCTACTAGTGACACATCTGGCGTTGCAAATTTACCAAATCTCCAAAGAAAATGCTCAGTTCTTATTGGACTTTGAATAACATTGTGTTCATTTACTGAATTCCCTATTTTCGCCCCCCTCCGAACACACACAAAAATCAACGTCAACTGGCCCACCATGTTTCAAAATGACCAGCCTGGTTTGGGACCAATCATGAGTAAAACCGTAAACGAGTCCACATCAATTCAAACCAACATACGAGTCATTACGGGCGAACCTATTGGTTATATGCGCCGTTTTTAGATCTTTTTTACATGTCACCCGAGGGTATTTTGAGTGGCTTTGTTTTTGAAGATTACCTTTTCCTTCTTTTTATGCACTTTCCACATTAGATTTAATTCGGGATTTTATGAGAGTGCAAATTTAAATTTAACATAAGTGCAATCAGAGAGACTGGGCTAAAAGGTGTGGGGGAGAGGATAATAAGATAAAAGTGATGGGATGAGTTGTGAGGGAAGACTACAAAGAGAGAGAGGGAAAGGGAGGGAGAGATGGAGGGTGAAAAAGAAAGAGAGGGGGAGGAAGAGAGAGGGGGAGAAAGGAAGGGAGAGAGAGGGATGGAGAAAGAGAGGGAGAGAGGGAGAGCGGGAGGGAGGGTGAGAGAGATCTGGTAGGGAGGAAGAGAGAGAGGGGGAGAGAGGTGAGAAGGGAGACAGAGGTATTGATTGAGAATATGTCAGAAGAGGAAGAGAGACGAGGGAGAGATAGAGTGTGTGTGTGTGTGTTAAAAGAGTTGGGGGGGGGGGG
>MUZC01000083.1:498753-523564 GCA_002072015.1 Radix auricularia
GGGGGGGGGGGCGAGGGGTAAAGAGTTGGATTTTTTTTTTAATCAAATTTTTATAACAATCAAAATGTTTCACTTAACGCCTGCGACCTTATTGAGTACAATGTTTATATGTTAATTAAATGGCCCTGATATAGCAGACTTGGAACTTTTTCAACTCTATGTACTAGTGGTGTCAACTCTATATACGAGTGGTGTCAAGTCTATGTACTAGTGGTGTCAACTCTATGTACTAGTGTTGTCAATTCTATGTACTAGTGGTGTCAACTCTATGTACTAGTTGTGTCAACTCTATGTACTAGTGTTGTCAACTCTATGTACTACTGTTGTCAACTCTATGTACTAGTGGTGTCAACTCTATGTACTAGTTGTGTCAACTCTATGTACTAGTGTTGTCAACTCTATGTACTAGTGTTGTCAACTCTATGTACTAGTGGTGTCAACTCTATGTTCTAATGGTGTTAAATCAAACGTACCAGTTTTATCCATGAAGCAGGTTTGTCAACTGCTCGTACTAATGCACCAACCACTGTGAACTAATTGAATCAACGTCCCCCTGCTTATTATTTTAGAAGCTTCAAATAGCTCCGCCACGCCCTGCTCTTACCAGGTTTGCACATGTCTCTACTTCCACCCGTGCCAACAAATTGTTTTGTCGGCGTGTAGATTATTGCTTTCCTTGTTTTAGTGTCGTCAGCTGTAAACCTCTTTATTTTCGTTTCAATTATTGTTTTAGACATAACGTCACAGCTCAAGGAAGTGTTTGTTTCAAGCTTATTGTTTTAGACATAACTTGACAACTCAAGGAACAGTTTCAAGCTTTCTTTACAGACCAAATCATTTTTGTCACCAATCCAATCATGAATTAAAAAATCATGTTAAGCCTGGTCCCTATTGGAATTCAGGACGTGTTAGCGCATCTTCGTAATATGTATCAGTACTTATGTTAGATATCAGAATTATGTAGTTATCAGTAATTGTGTTTAGATTTTAGACATATTTTTATGAATTTTATTGTGTAATGAATATACCTGACTTTTTTTTAAATTTAAAAGTCATTTCTTTACATTTTAAAAAAAAATTATTTTCTCTTTAATCTAACTACAAGTCACCACAAATGATGACGTAAAACTCTCTAAACATTTACACATATTCTAATGACGTCAACTAAAAAAAACAACTAATTCTTTTGCACCCTTTCGCACCACTCTTCAATGCCTGAAGAATTATGCATTCGACTGCCGGAAATGGCGGCCGTTCCCTGCGCTAGTGTTACCTCTCGATTCGAAATATTTTTTGGTAGTTTTAACGGGTTTTTTTAACGGATCGAGTAACTGAGTGATGATGCACAAATGGCAGGTCAGGACATACAAAAAACATATATACCTCATGGGTCTAGGACTTATGGATGCTGAGATCAAGGGTGATGACGGACGGACGGACGGACGGACAAAACGGGTGCAATAGCGCATTCGACTTCTCGAAAATGCGCTAAAAATATCTTGATAAAATGGGGTATATATATATAGGACTGGTTGCAGTCTCATCAAAAAATATGTTCTTTCCAACTTTTATTAAGTGTCATGCTTTTCCCTGAAGTTTATATAGCCTTAGAATTCGCCTACATATTATAAATGTCCCTGTGCCCAGTACAAGGGTTGAACCAAGAACGTTTTTCCCAGAAAAACGAGTGCTCAGTAGAATCATTTAATACCGACACCCATTGTATTTACCATCACAGTTTTCTTAAATAAAATTTTAAAAACTAAGCCGAAGATACAAAGTGTGTGTTGTTGTTTTTTTTATTTTTTTATTATTAAATGCAGCCTTACATCTTGATAAAAATAAAGAATCTATAACACAATCCTATATTTATTGGTTCACGAATGAAAACATCCACTATTGATCCGCATGTCCGTCGCTGATCGATACGCGTGGGCGTTCTATATTGTTAAGTTCCACCTAATTCTACAGTGTTTACATTATTTCCAAGATTTTACTTGTCAATGAACTGGGCTAATGAAGCCGTCATGCCGGGACTACTTTTTTCCCAGCGACTCGTCAATGCATCGTTGGAGGTAAACACTCTGGTGGCCCGTGGCAACGGCGGTGGTGTTCTATACACGAGGCACTCAGTCTCGTTCTGGCTCTTATTGTTGTGTCTTGTATTCACCTGTTGCTAATGGTCCGGTGATTCCATCATTGCAAAATACTGACCAGATGATTTGCGTCGAATCGCAACTTTGTTATTGCTAGTGGCATGTCTGGTTGTCATTTAATTCTTCTGTTATTGCTAATGACATATCTGGTTGTTCATTTCATTTCTCTGCTAATGCTGATGACATTCTGGTTGTTCATTTAATTCCTCTGTTATTGATGACGATGTTGTGTCCAGTTGACATTTCATTTCTTTGTTATAGATAACAATGACATGTCTAGTTGTCATTATATTTCTTTCTTATTGATGATGACATATCGAGATGTGAATGTCATAACGATCTGTGGTCTACATTATTAACTAAAATACTTTTGCGAGATCATATTTTCACATGTTGATAATGTAAGAAATTGCTTCTGTAACTTCATAGATTTGTCTGAAGCCAAAGAAGACAAGAAGGCAAGAGCCGTATTTTTAATATAATTATTTGATAGTTCCATAAGAATTTATTTGCAAGCGTTCAAAGATGTAACTCAAAATTTGAGCTAGGCCTACATACTATATCACAACCAATGTTCTACATAAGGTTCGTTGGTCCGTATGCAAAATAAAAAACGCCTGTGCAAAGTTGCACATCATCCGGGTTTTTCCCCAAAAAATTTCACACCCGCAAACATTTATATTATATTATACCTATCAAAATTTTGCTGCGTGGTAATTCTAAACTGATGTGCCACGAAAGACAGATATGTGGCGGCCACACAAGTTACAGAGAGTGTAATCACAAATGTTTACGTCAAAAGTTAATGTTTCTTTAGTCGGATCAAGATTAATATTATCGTGGTAGCGGGGGGGGGGTCCTTTTTTCACCAGGTGAATTTGGATTACCTTACCAACCCCGTATTATTGCATCCGGTGTAAGCCCGAATTAAGCGGATGTTTTAATGATAGCCCTAATGCTATTTGCTCCGTGAAGCAGACAAAGTTATTATTTTTAACAAACCGATACATTACAAACCAGCTGTCATTAGAGTGGCGGGGCAGATCACGTATCGTCGTTTGACTTCAATCATCCGACTACCAACGAAGCAATATCGCGATTGATGGATGCACCGTGAACAATAGGCTGTATCAATCTATCCACACAGAACTGGCCATGGTGATGTCTTTACGTTACCTACAGAGCACAGCGACACCCACACTCAGACACGTGACACTGCCGGTTATTTTTAGATATAGACTTGAGGTGGAAATGAAATATTGCCTTATTGATGGGCAGAATGTCGGTGGCGGGCACAGAGCGGTGGAGTGGGGCACAATGGTGTGTGCCCGTCCATACAAGAGATTTGGGCACATGTGAACATGTCCTTCTGTGTAGGAGATCGGGGCACATGGACATATGCCCTTCTTTATAGGAGATCGTGGCACATGGACATATGCCCTTCTATGTAGGAGATCCGGGGACATGGCCATATGCCCTTCTTTATAGGAGATTGGGGCACTTAGTACTAAACTCTTCTTAGTTTGAGATTGAGGAAGATGCCCGTCTTTATTGAAGATTAGGGATAAGGCGCGCTTGTTTCTTATGGTTTATGATTAAGGATTTGGTGTAATTGTTCCTTAACGATTGAAAATTGTGTAATAGGCGCCCTTATATCAACATCATTTGAGTAGTTAACGTCTAGACTTCCCATGTATGTTTAGAGGCTACAACTACAATCGCATTTGTCAACAGTTAAAAGATAAGTGGCCCACCATATTTTCAGTTAGCTGACTAGCTGCTGCTGTTGTATGAGTGTGCTTCGACCAGCCCTGTGCTAGAGATTTGTTGGAGGAAAGATTCTGCTGTTAGATGGTCTAGGTTATTTGAAGGAAGATTTTGGTGTGATAGATGGTTGAGTTTGTTTATAGTAAAATTTTGGTGCTAGATGGTTGAGGTCGTTTATAGTAAGATTTTGGTGCTAGATGGTTGAGGTCGTTTATAGTAAGATTTTGGTGCGAGATGGTTGGGGTCGTTTATAGTAAGATTTTGGTGCTAGATGGTTGAGGTCGTTTATAGTAAGATTTTGGTGCTAGATGGTTGAGGTCGTTTATAGTAAGATTTTGGTACTAGATGGTTGAGGTCGTTTATAGTAAGATTTTGGTGCTAGATGGTTGAGGTTGTTTTTAAGACTATTTTGCTGCGATATATGATTGAGGTTGTTGATAGGAAGATTTTGGTTCTAGATTGCTGAGATTGTTTAGAGGCAGATCTAGGGTCTAGATGGGTGAGGTTGTTTATAGAAGATTCAGGTTATAAATAGCTGAGGTTGTGTGAAGGTAAAACACGAGATTTTAGGACCAAAAAATAAACTATACGTCTGTTCCGATCTTGGTTTGTTTGGTGTCTGCAGACAGCTGGCGTGAGCTAAATGATGCAGTATGTCACCAATATGACATAGTATGTCACCAATATGACATAGTATGTCACCAATATGACACAGTATGTCACCAATATGACACAGTATGTCACCAATATGACACAGTATGTCACCAATATGACACAGTATGTCGACATAGTATTTCACCAATATAACACAGAAATTTCATCAATATGACACAGAAATTCATCAATATGACAGAGTATTTCACCAATATGACACAGTATGTCATCAACGTCATGCCGTATGTCACCAATATGACACATTATGTAACCAATATGGCACAGTATTTCACCAATATGGCACAGTATGTCACCAATATGACACATTATGTAACCAATATGGCACAGTATGTCACCGATATGACACATTATTTCACCAATATGGCACAGTATGTCACCAAAGTCATACAGTATGTCACCAATATGACATAGTATTTCACCAATATAACACAGAAATTCATCAATATGACAGAGTATTTCACCAATATGACACAGTATGTCATCAACGTCATGCAGTATGTCACCAATATAACACAGTATTTCACCTATATGACACAGCATTTCACTAATATTACACAGTATTTCACCAATACGACACAGTATTTCACTAATATGACACAGTATTTCACCAATATGGGACAGTTATTCACCAATATGACACAGTATTTCACCAATATGGGACAGTTATTCACCAATATGACACAGTATGTCATCAACGTCATGCAGTATGTCACCAATATAACACAGTATTTCACCAATATGACACAGCATTTCACTAATATTACACAGTATTTCACCAATATGACACAGTATTTCACTAATATGACACAGTATTTCACCAATATGGGACAGTTATTCACCAATATGACACAGTATTTCACCAGTATGGGACAGTTATTCACCAATATGACACAGTATTTCACCAATATAACACAGAAATTTCTCCACTTTGACACAGTATTTCAAAAATTTGATAATTTCACCAATATGAGACAGTATTTCACCAATATGACACAGTTTTTCACCAATATGACACAGTATTTCACCAATATGTCACAGTATTTCACCAATATGAGACAGTATTTAACCAATATGACACAGTATTTCACCAATTTGACACAGTATTTCACCAATATGACACAGTATTTCACCAATATGGCACAGTATTTCACCAATTTGAGACAGTATTTCACCAATATGACATTGTATTTCACCAATATGATACAGTATTTCAGCAATATGACACAGTATTTTACCAATATGACACAGTATTTCACCAATGTGACACATTATTTCACTAGCTTGACACATTATTTCAGCAATATGACACAGTATTTCACCACCACGATACAGTATTTCACCAATATGACACAGTATTTCACCAATTTGAGACAGTATTTTACCAATATGACAGAGTATTTTACCAATATGACACAGTATTTCACCAATGTGACACATTATTTAACTAACTTGACACAATATTTCAGCAATATGACACAGTATTTCCCCAACATGACACAGTATTTCACCAATATGACACAGTATGTCACCAATATGATACATTTTTTCACCAATACGACACAGTTTTTCACCAATATGACGCTGTATTTCACCAATATTCCACAATATTTCACCAATACGACACAGTATTTCACCAATACGACACAGAATTTCACCAATATGACACAGTATTTCACCAATATGACACAGTATTTCACCAATATGACATAGTATGTCACCAATATGACACAGTATTTCACCAATGTTAGACAGTATGCTACCAACCTGACGCCGTACGTTAACCTGCGTGACTGCTAATTTTTGTCCCAGGTGAGTACGTGTTTTGTTAAAACTTGTAACAGTGCACAGCCATTTACGACCACCAGTATAGTTTGGTGCCACAGGGGAGACAAATGATGAACTTGTCTCATTTCCACTGAGTCTGCTCCCATTCATAAAATGGCCGTGTCCCATAAGCCCCCGCCAGCCCCTCCCCCCTCCCCCACCCATTTAGGGCTCATTCGAGTGACCAATAGAGCTCACATTAAAAAAACCCAGAACCAACGAACCACACTTGTCCTCAGGGAGATGACACATTCACACCCTGCAGTCCTGTTTCATTGAGTACCACGCCCATGAACGTGCTCCCCCGCACTGTAATGTGGGAATGCAGCTCCGACCAGTCAACCATTAATGAAGCTCTGATCAAACACTGGACCATGGTGCAATCAATGGCCAGGTACAAGGGAAGATCCAAACCGCCACATTCAATGAAGCGTATCCAATTACTCAATGAACATCTAGGGTCTCGCTTCTGGGTTTATTTTCCCCAGGTTTTAACTGTTAAATCTCTTATCTGTTTAACTTATGGTTGTAATTAAGAGTATAAATTTCTTTGATAGAGTTTCTCGGGAAATATGATGAAGAGAAACGCAACCCAAACAAAAGTATCTCATTCAATTATTTAATGGTAAGAGACAGCTCATATATTGACAAAACATATTTTTTCCTCTTTGAAAGAGTACTAATTTTGAGGCGAATATGTTTTTAAAAATTAAATCCAGGAGACATGTTGATGATTATTTTGAGAACCGCTGCAGTTTCTCGATCAATGGGATCTCCACTTGCATTGATTCAAAAGTCCGTCTCTAATGGCATATCTTAATGACACTGCGCAGGTACTGGATAACAAGCCTGATGCATGCCGGTGCACGAAACAACTGAGTGGGTACGGAGACAGGAGACTAACTGGCGCCAGGCACGCCATCAAAATAAAGACAGAGAGAGAGAGAGGGGGGAGAGAAAAAAAAGAGAGAGAGAGAGAGTCAGAGACAATAGGGCAGAGAGTGAGAGCGGTGGAGTTTGAGAAAATGCGAAAGGGTCGGAAATAGAGAGTCAGAGAGAGAAAGAGAGAGAGAAACGGAGGGAGAAAGGGTGCAAAAAAAGTTGAGACGTACAACACACGTCACTATGTTATAGTCTACTTCTAATAAAATTTGGTGACGCAATCATTTGATCTTCATTATATATAGATCTATATATATATATATGTCTATGTATGTATGTATTGATGTTATTTAATTGATCTCAAATAGCGCTTTTGAACAATTCGTATCATTCTGAAATATTCTAATAATTAATACAGCCGAAGCTCTTTCAATGACATTTCCTATCAAAAACCCCGGCTTGCCTATGCGCGTTGCATGTACGTCGAAACATATGAATGATGAACTCTGATGTTTGTCTTGTACGTAAATTGTATCTCATTGATACAACCCATCCAACGGTACTTGGAATTTGGAGCATTCCCCGAAACACTTGTGTTCACCAGCAAGTGCACACGGAAGTGAGGAAAACCGTTGTATGAATGACAATAACGCAATAACAACGTCCTTTTACACACACGCTGGGAGAATCCATTGTTAAAACAATAAGGAAATAAACTGGTGAGTTCCAAGAAACAGTCCAAACAATTCTCCTTACTGGTCTGGTGTTTGCCATTGAAGGGCATTGTTTTAACTTTTCAATCATTTCATTGGCAAAAAATCAATATCTGAACTTCCATGCTTCTGCTGTATTGTTAAGGAATGAATATCAACTTTTTAAAAATGTGTTGGCAAAAGGGAAAATTGATTTTTTATTTCAAATTTTAACTCCACTTCATTATGTGCATCTTTCCTTATCAAAGGATTAACCCTGGCAAACAAACATACTGTAAGGACTTCACTTATAATTAAGACACTTACAGCCTATAGAGCTTGATACCAGCATGAACTATATACACAGTCGAATAGCAGCTATTATAACTTGTCATCAAAATTTACCACTTACGCCATATTTTGTATTAGACAAATTAGAGATTATTTAATTAGGAAACGCTTTAAAGAACTTTAGGAGAACTTAAGAAACGTGTAAAGACCATTAAAATGTTGGAAGACCTTAACACTGGTGGACTTTTAAGAAGATCTTAAAGAGCACTTGAAGATCTTAAACAACACTGACAAATCTTAAAGAAACATTAAAAACGGATATTAAATAACACTCGACGATCATAAAGAACAATGGCAGATCTGAAACTTGATTTTCTTCCTTGATTCATAAAATTGATCAACTGCTAAATGATAAAATGTTGAAACAAAAATCAACTTCCAGAGATTTCTGCAAAACTTTACTTTTTTTTTAGCCAAGCGTGGACTTTTCTGAGACGAAGGCAACCTTGAGATAAAATGAACCGAAGTAAGTGGAGACATTATAAATATTTCATTGCAGATCACGTTACACGTCAAGAGTTCTGAGAACCAGCTCCAATGAACCAGCTCCAAGGAACCAGGACCAAAAACCAGGAAACACAGCTCTAGATCTAAAGCTAGATGCTAACAGGAAGTTTACCACATTCCAAGAAAGATCAAATCTATTGAATCAATACAATAATTGTTTGGGTTAAGTGAAGAGTGAGTTATTTCAAAACAGAAAGAAAATTTTACTGTTTGTTACAGTTACAGTGGCGTCACGGGGAGTGCAGTGGGTATAGGCACCATCATAAGGGTTGACACCAAAATGTAAAATTGTAAATGTCCCACGTTATATTGTACTGGTAGACTCGGAGGAGTTCTATGGATTAAGTCGTGAAGGGGGGGTCATGAGTTTCCGCCCCGGGTAACGCCAACCTTAATGACGCCTCTGAGTTTTTATATATCATTAATTATGATGCAAGTAGTTTGTCGACAAAAAAACAATTAAGTTTATGTTTTAAAGAGCTAAATAAAAACCATTTGAAATTTAATGAATTTCCCAAAGCTGGGGTTAAAACGCGTATTGTTACAGAACTATGATAACAAGTAACACTCATTACTGACAACTTCAAGCATTAACAGCTAATACTTGACTAAAGTGAAACCATGACTAGACTAGACAAGTATCAAGAATTGACCAGGACATAACGACAACTTAAACTCAATAATGTTACGAGTTTACTAGAATGGTACAATAACTTGTTTAGAATAGCACTACGACTTGACAAGAATAGTACCATCACTATACCAGAATAGTACACGACTTGGCTAGAACAGTACCATCACTATACCAGAATTCACTATACCAGAATAGTACACGACTTGGCTAGAACAGTACCATCACTATACCAGAATAGTACACGACTTGGCTAGAACAGTACCATGACTATACCAGAATAGCACTACGACTTGACAAGAATAGTACCATGAATATACCAAAATAGTACCACGAATTGGATGGAACAGTACTATGACTATAACAGAATAGTACCACGACTTGGCTAGAACAGTGCCATGACTATATCAGAATAGTACCATGATTTGGCTAGAATAGTACCATCATTTACTATAACCATTTGAACATAGAAGTATGATGACTTGTAAAGAATAGCGCTACTTTTAGACAAGAATATCACCACTACTTGGACAGATTCGTGAGACTTAGACAGAATGGTGATACTTGGACAGAATGATGAGTCTTAGAATTGTTTGAGTTGGACAGAATGGTGAGACTTGGACAGAATGGTGAGTCTTAGAATTGTTTGAGTTGGACAGAATGGCGAAACTTTGACAGAATGGCACGACTTGGACAGAATGGTGAGACTTAGACAGAATGGTTTTGCTTGAACCGAATGGCACGACTTGGACAGAATGGTGAGACTTGGACAGAATGGTGAAACTTAGACAGAATGGTGTGACTTGGACAGAATGGTGAAACTTAGACAAAATGGTGTGACTTGGACAGAATGGTGAGACTGGTACAGAATGATGAGACTTGGACAGAATTGTGACACTTGGACAGAATGGTGAGACTGGTACAGAATGGTGAGACTATGACAGAATGGTGTGACTTGGACAGAACTGTGAGACTGGTACAGAATTGCGAGACTTGGACAGAATGGTACCACTAGTTGAAAGTAAATCAAATCCGTGCTAACTTAACGGCGCCAAGACATTGACTAAAAGTACTGGGGCCTCCAAGACAGGGGCCTATCTCCGCTATTAAGGTCAGCGACAGAACTAATGCCAGGACAAACTGTCAGGGCAGAACAAATCCAATCAGGAAGCAGAGGCCGTTAAAAGCATTGATTCATCCCATTTTATGAATGATGGCCAGGGGAGGTCTGAGTAGGGAGGGATTCACAGTTTCCGGTACAGTGGTGAGGGGAGAGCCTGCTGAAGTGCGTGACGGGATCTAGTTCAAATCATCGGCTGATATCATTTAGTTTCGTACTGGCCAAGTGGTTCTGATGATTTATGGGGGGGGGGGCAGGACTGGACAGCCCTCAAAAACAAACGAGCTGTCATCAAACGGGGCGCGAGTACAGAATTCAACTTGGTTATTTCTGTTTGTGGAATCATTTGTTTGAGGAAATTGTTTTGATCAGTACACTTACTAGCGTATTGAAAGCTGGCTTTATTGATGCATAATTTCACGATAAATTTGGTGATTTTAAAAGTTCCTTATGCCTTAGGATTGGGAAGAAAGAAGCCTCGGAGAACGCAACATATCTTCAATACCGTATTCTCACTATTGTTGCTACTCTTTATCACAAACTTTGTGTAGATATTCTGGTCTCATTACCTTTTAAATAGCTTTTACTACTGCCACAATCAAGAGGATCCAACAGAGGGGGGGGGGAATCATAAATTTAGCTTTAAACAAACAAGAGAAAGGAAGAAATCAGTTAGAACGAGAGGATGAATTTGAACTAATGAAAAGATTGAAGTGGATGGACTTTTAGAGTGGAAATGGTAAGCTATCTACAAAACATCCAATTATACCCTGGCTATTGGTAAAATATTCAGTAAAACCCTAGCTATTTGTAAACCTTTCAATTATCACCAGGAAATGTCCAACATTGAATCAAAATATGCAAATTATGACAGAAAGGCCCACGGAGATAAAAAATAGTTAGAAGCCGTCACGCAGAATTAGTTTACACCTGGAATAAAAGGTAACCGAATGATGAAAAAGATTATTTAAGATGTAAGTAAGAATAAGTGAAATAAACTTTTTTTTTTTAATTCACTGAATGGAAAGCAAAATTTAATTACAATTAACTAATGACGGAAAAGTGAATTTATCTAAACTACATTAAGTGAATTTTACTTTTAGATCTTTACAGTAATTATTCCTGTACCCTAGGTTAGATTCCCGCAGCTAGACAAATGACAACAGGTGAGTTGAGAGACAAGCCGAATGCCTTAGAACTAACATTAGAACTATCAACTTTACATTTATTGCAAGCTGTATCATTGCATGGTGGTAAAATTATGTCTCGACGGCACGTTTCATAGTTTATATACACGCCAGCGTTTCATTTCTTATATTTCTGCTCACCAAACGGTATAAAACATAACAAAAGCCGTATAAACCGTGCAGAGTGAAGCCCCTTAACGGAAACAATATGCTTCGTTTCCTTCTGTGGTTGGACGATAGATAAGAATCGCTTCTGACGTCACGTTAACAATGGCCGCCACGCTGACATTAAAACAATAGTGAGGCAGGATTTCAACGATTGGATAAAATTAACTTGACATTGTTTTAAAGAGAAGTTTTTATTTTAAAACCAACGTGTACGTGACCTTGTTTACTAGCTTGAATTTTGAATTCCTACGCAATAAACTGTGTAAAGAAGGAGAAAAACGAATACAAATTTTGTTTAAGTATTCATTTCTTCTCTGATTAATATAAATAAATAATGACTTGACCATTGTGTTCAACCAGTGGCTACTTAATCTTTAGACTTCATGGCTATCAGTATCTGCATTAACAGAATTAATATTTTGTCAAACTATTTTTGGTTTTACGGTAGAGGCGTGCATCTCTCGCCGTATTGGCCAAACAGTGTGATTCTGTGCAAGTAATTCAAGCAGCTATGTGTTAACTGTTAACTGAGAAGGATTGGCTTATTCAATGAGCGATTGGGAGATTTTTAGGGTGGGTGTTCTCAATTATGGTCAACTATGGGATAGCGGGGGTTGGAGGGTTGCCTGCAAAAAGTTTATACTCCAGTAAGCCGCCCCCTTCCCAAAGTGAGAAATTGATGCACAAACACAACCACAACCACAACCTCTGCGTACACAGTCGTATGACGTGACGTAAGATAATAGCGCCATAGATCAATTAGTTTAAACTTTGTTTACTGTCTGGTCCCTGGGCCAATGAGCACGACGATAACTCGTCCCTGGTGAGTTGGGTTGTAACGGTGCAACGTAACAACCTGCCAAGGTCACGGCCTTGACGGTGCCAGCCAGCCATTACGGAGAACTTGAAACCTTCGCTGTTTTATAACTACGCTACTTGATTGGTATCTTGTAGCTTTCAATCAAAACAAAGCGATCGTTTTAACGAGGTAAGAGAAGTTCTTGTTTGCTACAGAGGATGGAACACGAGATACGGATTCGGACGTTTCCGTTTGAACCAGACACAAATCTTGATCTTAAGGGGAAGTAATGTCCGTATTTGGTTTGTCAAAATCGTGGGTCGCCTGATGGAGTCTATGGTGAAATCTTTCCAAGTATGTTTCTAAGAAATTGAAAAAAATTTCTATGCAACTATAAAACTCTATTTTACTAACAAGAGAAACAAAAGATTAGTACCGCTTAAATCAAGAGTTTGCACTTTGTTCCTTCTAGCCGAACTTTAAAAGAACATAAAATAAACTATAGTCCTATAAATATTGAATTTATTATGAGAATATAATTTAATGGACACTCAAATAAATTTTAGCCGTAAGAAATGAAGCATCTGGTTTAACATTGATATCATTCAAGAGGATTTGAAAGAAATAACCAGTTTCAACATTGGTCATGGGTAAACGAAATTTATAATTATGTTTAAGGTAAGGACGACATTATTTTTTTCTGTATACACCTTACAGGTTCTAAAGATATGTGTGTGTCCCAATTCATTTGATTTTACCACAACAGATGGGTGGCATGCTAACCACCTTAGAACATCAGTTGTCTCTAGACCGGGAAGCGCTGCAAGGTTCAAGCCGAAACTGTGGGTTGTTCAGTACGAGACTAATGAAGCCACGTATTTCATCAACAAATCTCTTTAACCCTGTGGTGTACAAATTGTCCATCAATGCTGCCTCTAAGGTTCGTTGATCCGTGTGTAAAGTACAAAAACTCGTCAGCAAAGTTTCACAGCATCCATTTATTTGTGTGCAACATTTTACCAAATCCCCTGCGTGCTTATTCTAAACGGCTGCTAGGGTGTCGGCGAGATATCTGCGAGACCGTGCAGCTTAAAGGGAACATTGGTGGCCATCATGGTGGCACCGCTAGATGTCCGTGCCTGTCTTATGCTACAAAATGTTCAGAGTGATTTTTAGTTGTTTCTTTTAAGATTTCTACAATTATTACCTCAGAGGTCTTAGCGTTCGAAAGTTGTGAGCCGAGTTCCAAGCGGAATTAGAAGATAATATTTTTGTGGACCCGCATGTGAATGTAGAGTTGAGCCTCAGAAAGTTCAGTGGGACCTAGAAACATCTTTGTTGCTATGGCGCGTTACGAAAAAATTGGAAAATTGAACTTTTTTTCTTCTTCTTCGCTCTAAAAATCTTTTGAAAGAGGATTTAGACAGCAAGTTCTATATTTGTGATGAACTGCACTGGGGATGTCAGTTGGTACAGTCCACCATATAGTTTTTCGTCGAGGGTAGCTTCCTGGGGCCATATGGCTTTCCGGGTATGAGGTCGAAGACTGCAATTTTCTAGTTTCCCAATACCTTGCTCAAATCTACGTATAGATGTAAGCATATAAATTATTGTTACATAAATATGTCGCCTTTCATCAATTTCCTGTCATTTTCCTCTCTAGTGAATAGAAAATGTTAAGACTCACATAGCTAATGTTTAGTGTCGCATAGCTAATGTTTAGTGTCACATAGCTAATGTTTAGTGTCACATAGCTAATGTTTAGTGTCACAGAACTAATGTTTAGTGTCACATAGCTAATGTTTAGTGTCACAGAACTAATGTTTGGTGTTACATAGCTAATGTTTAGTGTCACAGAACTAATGTTTAGTGTCACATAGCTAATGTTTAGTGTCACAGAACTAATGTTTAGTGTCAAATAGCTAATGTTTAGTGTCACAGAACTAATGTTTAGTGTCACAGAACTAATGTTTAGTGTCAAATAGCTAATGTGTAGTGCCACATAGCTAATGTTTAGTGTCACAGAACTAATGTTTACTGTCACATAGCTAATGTGTAGTGTCACATAACTAATGTTTAGTGTCACATAGCTAATGTTTAGTGTCACATAGCTAATGTTTAGTGTCACATATTTAATTTTTAGTATCACATAGCTAATGTTTAGTGTCACATATCTAATGTTTAGTGTCACATAGCTAATGTTTAGTGTCACATATTTAATTTTTAGTGTCACATAGGTAATATTTAGTGTCATATAGCTAAGACTAGAAATAATTGTTAGTATTATTGAAATCTTAATATTCATTTATGATTGTTAAAAGTGTAATATGGGCGAGAGAAAAAAAACACGTAACAGAAATGTAAAATCATAACCACATAACCGGTGGCTAATTCTATTCTCGTGGTTGAGCTGAGACAAGTTCTAATGCCTCCCTTGGAAACACTCTATTATTTATGTCGCTCTATTGATCCGCCTTGAGTGTTGACACAGCCAGAGTCATGAAATATACAACAGTGCTTTCTATATTTAGATCTGTTCAGTCTTTTTTTCTCCCTCTCGCCGAGTTCAAAAGATGTTAAGTGCACACCGGTTACTGTGCCTCTTAAGTTTGTGTTTCAGTCAGACGCGCCAAAATATTGGTTCGTCTTTTATACGGTTGACAAGATGCAAGTACACGTTGTGTATTTCACGTCCTCGTGTTCTAGTGACATGCGCCATAATGATCCCATTGCGTTTGGTTTGAGAGCTCGATTGGATCATTCCTTTCTTAACAGTATTGGTGTCTTCTTGTGTCACATGTTTACACTTGACAAAATTTGTAAGAGGAGCTTTGTGAAAATTCATCAAACTATATGAAGAGTGCAACATTTTCTGAATTTAAAGATGTATTCCCTGACCCAACCCCCTATTTACATGTCACTCACTAAACTAACGGTTCTCACACTTACACTCACGTCCCAATATAATGAACGATCTATAAACATCACCTCACACACATGTTTTCAATAAAACACAAGCATATTAATATAATTGAGTGTACTATAAATAGAACCATTATATATAATTTATAGGGTTTATTTATAAAACCAGAAATACCCCCCCCTCTCAATGATGGCGGGTAGGAGTAAATTCCCAAACTTCACATCTGCAAAGTTACTTGACACAGATAGCATTCAAGTCAGAGAATATTTAAGACTTATTCCCACACGTACCTATACACACGCATTCCCACACATTATAACGAAACAAATAATAAACTATTAAGCAATTGTTTTACCTCCATTAACCCCAACCATTTTACACCACACACTTTAATATCCTCAATGTTATTATTACTGTACAACAAAATTAAATATAATTCACTGGATGCGCCGCGCCTGTTTTCTTTATTATATTTTACTCTTCTTATATTAGGTGACTCAATGTGTTTAAGGTATTTATTGGTGGTTTCAAATATATTGACACAGTGGTTGGTCCGGGTAGGAAGTGTGCAAATTATTTATGAAGACGAAAGTAACAAATATATTGGTCACCTATCTATATAATGGATCAATAGCCTGAGGTTATATTGGGTTATAGTTATATACTAGTAGTCAATGCAACCTTTAAGCTGCGCGGGTGCGCGGCCGCGCAGATATGTGACCGACGCCACGCAGCGATTTAGAATTTGCGTGAAGTAAATTTTGTAAAATATTGCACAAAAAATTACGCAGCACAGCTTTGCACACGGGTTCCTTTATTTTGCACTCAGACCAACGAACCTTAGGGTGAACATTTGTCATAGTGTAATAATATAGTCATTTCAATAGATACCCTTTAATTGAGCCATCGGTGTAAAAAACCCGTTTTGATGATCGCTGAATCATGACCTAAAAGTGAGTTCATGAAATGAGACCCAACAACTTGTCCAAAGTCCTTTATTCGGATGTGGTGGCCAAACAAAACAAAGCAGAAAAGTAGTACAAAAACTTTGAATAAAACATTGAAAATCACCATCAGTTGCCTGAGCGAGTCGATCAAGTACGTCATTGTGGGACATCTCAGATTATTTATTTCGGTTACTATAATCTTCAAGAGTTTGTAGTCACTTGTAAAAGTTTGACGTAATTCATTTATGAACTTTAAACGTAATTTAATTCTTGAACTTTGAAATTTAATATATATAAAACATCGAGATCTATTTAAAAGTGATGAAGAAGATTAGAAGGGCAACACAACACCGATACTTCAAATCCGATAACAAGCTACAACACAGCTCAACAGTGCTGCACTTTGATCCTCATAGTTATGTCCGATTGATAATATACCAGAAAGATAAAGGTTCAGAAATGATTGGAAAAGAAATGAGAATCTTAATTCTATAAAGCTTCCACTTTACAAAACAAGCCACAAATAATCTCTACACCAACCGGGGTATTTTAAAAAAACTATCACTTTGTACTTTGAAACGGCAATAATATTACATCAATAGAAGAGCTAACAAAATACAGGGAGCATAGCAAATTACAGGGCGTGTTTTAATGTACTGGAAACACCTGGAGTTTCTTGGAGCTCTATGAATTAATGAGAACAACTCAAATTATTTGGAACACATCAAATGATCTTGAACATCTTAAATGTTAATGATTACCTCAAATTACTGCGAGTACCTCAAATTACTGCGAGTAGCTCAAATTACTGTGAGTACCTCAAATTATTTTGAGTATCTCAAATAACTGTGAACAACACAAATTACTGTGAACACATCAAATACCTGTGAACAACCAAAATTACTGTGAACACCAAAATTATTTGAACACCCCAAATTACTTTAAGTTCCTGAAATTACAGTGAGTACCTCAAATTGCTGTCAGCTCCCCAAATAACTGTGAAGACCTCAAATTACTGCGAAAACCCAAAACTATTACGGGCACCTTTAATTACTGGAAAGATCTTTACAAACATTCTTCTAAAGAATTGAACCAATTGAATATTTATCAGACCACAAACGGTATTGCCAGGCTTGTTCATGGGACATATTTTTCTGTCCCATCCCATCCCATCCAATGGCAATTTATGCCTGTCCCATCCCATCCCATCCCATGGGACGTTTCCCATGGGAATCCAATGGGAAAAAAATTCATATGGACAAGCCTGGGTATTGCTTGTGTCAAAATTTTAGAAACCTTGTTAGAGCAGGAGAGAAAGTAAATCAGGTTGATGATCTAAGCGTTACGGGGAAATTTTCACCAGAGAATCCAATGAGACGTGAAGAAAGATTGTGTCAGGTGTTTTCCCCGTCACAGAGTCTCTGATCAAAGCTTGGTGAGTTCTAATCGACGTCTCTTGGCATACAAACTTTGATCTTTGCAAAAATGTGCAGGCACAATCAAGAAATGAAATCGACGCTCTTCTTTTTGTTTCATTCCTATATCATTTATATTATGTTTCTGCTGCATATGTATGTATTCAGCCATAAAATCAAGATTTAACAAGATTTGACATGAGAGTATGTCCTATGGTCTGTGTGTTGGTTTCATTTGTTTTTATATTTAAATCTCAGTTTACGACATTGGTTTGGGAGATCTTAGTGTGCAGCGCTGATCTATAATGATCTTGGTGTGTAGCGTTGATATCTAAAGATCTTGGCGTGTAACTCTGATCTAAAGTGATCTTGGTGTGTAGTGCTGATCTCTAATGATCTTTGTGTGCAGCGTGATCTCTAAAGATCTTGGTGTGTAATTCTGATCTATAGTGATCTTGGTGTGCGGCATTGATCTCTAATGATCTTGTTGTGTAGTGCTGATCTCTAATGATCTTGGTGTGCAACGTTGATCTCTAATGATCTTGGTATGTGGCGCTTATCTAGAATGATCTTAATGGTTCGTGTTGATCTGGAGAGATCTTGATGTATCGCGATAGATTGTGGATCTTAAATTCTCGTTTTCATGTTGGGGGATCTTGTGTTTTTACTTCCTTTGGATGTAGTTTTGTTTGTCGCGATGATACGGGAGAATCTTGATGTGTCCTTTAAAATACGGTATCTTCGTGTATCCTGTTATTTGATGGGATCTACTTTGTGTCGATTTTATCTGTGACCATACTCTTGTGCTGCTTTTATCGGGGAGGATATTGTTGATTGAGGATCTTGTGTTTAACCTCGATCTAGAAGGATCTTGGTGTATCACTTTGTTCCAGAGAAGATATTACTGTGCCACGTTGATCTTAGAGAATCTTGGTGTGTCCATGGACCTGTGCTTTATACTTATCTTGATGTGTCACATTGACCTGTGATTTACACTCATCTTGAAGAATCTTGGTGTGTCACATTGACCTGTGCTTTACACTGATCTTGGTGTGTCACATTGACCTGTGTTTTACACTGATCTTGGTGTGTCACATTGACCTGTGCTTTACACTGATCTTGGTGTGTCACATTGACCTGTGCTTTACACTGATCTTGAAGAATCTTGGTGTGTCACATTGACCTGTGCTTTACACTGATCTTGAAGGATTTCAGAGGATCTTGGTGTGTCTTTGGGGAAAAATGCGGATTTCTGAACTGGATGAGCTAAAGACGACCCTGCGTGCCACTGGATGAGCTAAAGACAACACTACGTGCCACTGGATGACATAAAGATGACACTGCGTGCCACTGTTCGTCAAACACACAAGGAGCTAATAATAGCCTGCAACTGTTACCCCACCCTCTTCGTGCCTACAAGGTGTCAATGGACTGAGGCCGTCATGACAGTATTAACTCAGTCTGAGAAACCTCTGGGGACCAAGACATCAAAGTATACGTTCATTATGTTTGTTTGGATTTCATTTCGTGGTATTCAGTTCCTGTAATCTAGTGCGGACTAGAACTGTGGTGGACATTCACTCTTGGACACATCGTTTAACGGACATGTACTCTTGGCGCATAAAGGCCTGCAACTCTTTGTTCCATAATTTATAATGGGCACGCACTCTGTTTTCCCGTGATATCTCCGATTGTTTACAATTGGACAGTGGCAAACTTGTTAACGGAATTGATAAACAAATTAATCTTCTTGCCTGTACTTTAGCTGAAATCGTTGTACTAGATATCAGATCTTAAATGAAACACTCCCCAGTCATTCAACCCACTCCCTGACCCCATTCCTATCTCCACACACTCCCACTCCTCCGACATTTCAAAATGACCACCAACGCTCCTACAATCAAAATCATTCAATTTTAGCCCCCCACCCCCCTTCCCCAATCTGCTGAAAGCTTTGATCCTACACTCAAGTGTTGTTATCTCTACGACTGAGTTTCCAACAAACAAAAAAAATGCGTAGCAAAAAGTTTTAATGTTGATGGTGGGTTAACTCACAACATCTATCCTATTGTTATTCTCACTATTTAATGATCAAAGGTAAAAAAAACAACAACAAAAAAACACTCTATTGTGCAGTGTCTAATCTAAGATTTGTATAAAATCCTCGACAAGGTGAATCGCCTTTTGTCTTGTCATCTCCACTTTGTTTAGCTACGTGGCCGGGAAGCATGGCTTTCATTTCCAGAAATTAAAAACTTCTAGAGGTGTTTCAACAATGATGCCCCCCCCCCCCACTTACTATACTTCAACATCTTGATTTACTGCCTTGTCGAAATATGGCGCCCAATAAAGTTAGTGTGTGGTCGCTTTTTATTTTATTTATTGTCATCACAAGTTATAATTTATGGTTATAAAAACAATATAATATTTATCCAATGTGTACTGGGGCGTGACGTTGGTCATGCGCCCCACTTAAAGTGATCTCAATGTTTTAATAATTTTAAGAAACCGATCGTTTACCATCAACAATCACAGAGCACATCGTTAGTTTCCGCTGATATCTCAAGCGATTTAGAGAAAATGGCTGGTGAACGTTTGAAATGTAGTAGTTTGTAGAAGACTTTCAAAAGCGCCGTGTTAAATTATGCTCTTTTTTTTCAAAATAAAAAAACAAACATCAATTTTTAAAGCTCAATTTCCGCTGCCAAAGTACTTGAGTGTTAACTGAGCTCGGAGAACCGATTCCTCATCGACAGGAATAGAAAAAGACCGGCCTTTTAACTTGTCAACACATGAATTGTGGGTAATTTACAACTGATCTCCAACTAACTGTGTTACATGATGGACCAGCGGTCAGCAGCCGACGGTGGAAATTTGATCACCTGACACGGTGTGGTGATAGAGACTGGACGAGCGTGAAATATTGATGGTCAGTTTGAGCTGGGTAATGGTCAGTACATATGACCTGTGACTGACCGGGCCATGGGGACAGGTGAATATGACTTCCAACCCTTAATCCGAATAGTTCGATAATAGGTGGCGTAAGAGGTCATTTTATCTTGTGTTGACGAATTGATGTCGAGATTTTGAACCGAAATACGAAACGGTTAGATAACACTAAATTTTTATTACCTTAAAATAATCATCTGAGCTAATATTAGTTTTAAAAAATTGAATTTAATAAGGCAGTTCAGAGAAAAACTCAATATATTTTTGTACAAAGAAATAAATTGTGATGATGTTGTTATGCTAGTGTAAAGTTCTTTCATCGCTTGACATTTACTTGGCTCAATTGTTGGCTCTGAACTATTAACCCTTGGCTCAAAACTATTAACCCTTGGCTCAGAACTATTAACCATAGGCTCTGAACTATTAACCCTTGGCTCTGAATTATTAACCATAGGCTCTGAACTATTAACCATAGGCTCTGAACTATTAACCCTTGGCTCTGAACTATTAACCATTGGCTCTGAACTATTAACCCATGGCTCTGAACTATTAACCATTGGCTCTGAACTATTAACACTTGGCTATGAACTATTAACCCTTGGCTCTGAACTATTAACCCTTGGCTCTGAACTATTAACACTTGGCTCTGAACTATTAACCATTGGCTCATTCGTAAAGTCCTGTTTCTGTACTACTGACCCTTGACTCACCCGTTGGCCTGGTATCTGAACGTATCAACTTTTGATGACCTTCTGATCACATTGAATGTTCGCAGCTGAACTTGTCAGTAAGTTTTATTTGTAACTACATTTTTTTTGGTCGATTGACATCTCTTGCCTCACACAGCCCGTAAGTAAATCAATGGCAGATACAATATATCATAACTATCTTAACAATCTATTATTTTTGTCTATGTGCTAATATAATTCGACTGTTCTATATACATACAAGGCCACTACTTCTACTGCTCGAAAAGCATTCAGTTAAAAGCCAATCATTTGCACATGATACTCAACTTTACACTCACACTGATCCCTCTGATATCGACTTCACTGTCCAATTGATGAAGGAGTGCATTGGTGAGGTAAAGTCTTGGATGACTTTAAGCAAGCTCAAACTGAATGATAATAAGACAGAAGCACGTTATTCTGTAACAATAAATCCCGCAGTACTTTGATTCTTCCAAATTCTATTCAGGTGGCTAGTTCTGATATACTGTTCACAACATCGACTAGGAATCTTGGCTACATTATTTCTGACAACATGTCTACCAACAACTTCATCAATCACATCTGTCGCTCTGCCTATACGGCCACTCGTCAGATCAGTTCAATCCGTCATTACTTAACAGATAGTGCAACAAAAACTCGAGTCTGTGCTCTTGTTCTAGCTCGTATTGATTACTGCAATTCTCTTCTGTCAGGTGCGCCAAAACAATGCATTGAAAAACTACAGAGAGTTCAAAACTCAGCTGCCAGATTAGTTCTAAAGGCAAAAAACATGACCATCTTACTCCGCTACTTTACTCACTTCATTGGCTACCCATACAAGCCCGCATTGATTACAAACTGGCCGTTCTGTGTCTCAACTTCTTTTCTGACTCATGCCCTTCATATCTTACTGAACTTTTGTCAGTCTACTCACCAAGTCGTCAGCTACGCTCTTTTCAGATACACGCATTCTCTGTGTTCTTAAGACGAGAACTAAAACATTTGGCGAAAGGTCATTCTCTTTTTGTGCAGCCAAACAATGGAATTCTCTTCTATTACACATCCGTAGTATTTCAACTGCTAAGTCATTCAAGACTGCACTTAAGACACATCTTTTTAAAATTTATTTTGAAAATTAATGAAACAACATTTCTTTAAATGATTAACGTAGCTGATGTATAACGTATTGTCATTTATGTAGTTAGTATGATATGAATGTTTCTTTTATTAATATATGTATTGTTATTTCCATGTAAAGCGCTGTGAGTCCGGCTCCTTGCTGGGATACAGCGCTATATAAATTTTCATGTTATTATTATTATTATTATACCAGATTTGTCTAAAAGTGTCTTCTCCCCAACTGCACAACCTGTCAACCACAACTCCAACCTGCCAACCACAACTCCAACCTGTCAACCACAACTCCAACCTGTCATCCACAACTCCAACCTGCCAACCACAACTCCAACCTGTCAACCACAACTCCAACCTGTCAACCACAACTCCAACCTGCCAACCACAACTCCAACCTGCTAACCACAAGTCCAACCTGACGAACCACAACTCCAACCTGACGAACCACATAGCCTTGATTTTTTTGTGAGTCCATTGTAATTAAAATAATACATGACATGAAAAACGTTACTCATAAACAACATTTTTTACATATTCATGTAAGCTTCTTTATGCCTCATGCACATTAGCTGTTCTTTTAACTTAACCCCCCCCCTTATTTTCTTCATTACTTAGGCACAAACGTTTCAGATGATCAGTCATCCACGATTCCCTTCACAAACACATTTTTATGATTTATTCATGATGAGCAAAAAATAAATTCCATTTCTTTCCGTTATGACTTTATATCAAAAGGGTTTCATATAGAAGAAAGAATGTTCAATTTATGAGACATATGACGAACCGAGCGACAGGTCGTCTGCTACTTTATGCATCACCCGCCTCTCTGCGGAAGGCATGTGAAGGATCACTTCTTTAACAAAAGATTGCGTACTTTATTTGTGTCCCTTTGTTTGTGTATCTGATAGATCTACCAAGCAGAGGCTTCACTAGGGTTGGTGTCACCCGGGGCGGTAGTTCATGGTGTCACCCGGGGCGGGAGCTCATGGTGTCACCCCCTCACGATTTAACTCATAGAACGCCTCCGAGTTTTCCAGTGCCAAATAACGGGAATATATATAATTTTACAGTATGGCGGCCCGCCCCCACCGCACCCCTCTAGCGACGTCACTGCTACCAAGTGCTGAAACAGCGCCCATATAATGAGTTGAAACGTCATATTTTGGAAGGTAAGAGACGAAGAAAACAGTAGATAAACGATTTTGTCTGGTGTGCATGTTTTCACTTAAAGAAATAGACACAGTTAGCTCCCATAGATTACAAATTGTTTCCCTCTGTGTGGCTCTCATGATACGGAACGTAAACTGAACAAGTTCATGTTTAAGGGGATCGAAATTACCATCGTGAACTGAACAAGTGATAGCACTGAGTTCATGTTTAAGGGGATCGAACTTACCAACGTAAACTTTAAAAGTGATAGCACTGAGTTCATGTTTAAGGGGATCGAACTTACCAACGTGAACTGAACAATGACAGCACTGTGTTCATGTTTAAAGTGATCTAACTTACCTACTACAACTGACAGCACTGTGTTCAGGTTCAAAGTGATCGAACTTACCTACATGAACTGAACAAGTGACAGCACTGTGTTCATGTTTAAAGTGATCGAACTTACCAACATGAACTGAACAAGTGACAGCACTGTGTTCATGTTCAAAGTGATCGAACTTACCTACTACAACTGACAGCACTGTGTTCAGGTTCAAAGTGATCGAACTTACCAACATGAACTGAACAACTGACAGCACTGTGTTCATGTTCAAAGTGATCGAACTTACCTACTACAAGTGACAGCACTGTGTTCAGGTTCAAAGTGATCGAACTTACCAACATGAACTGAACAACTGACAGCACTGTGTTCATGTTTAAAGTGATCTAACTTACCTACTACAACTGACAGCACTGTGTTCAGGTTTAAAGTGATCTAACTTACCTACTACAACTGACAGCACTGTGTTCATGTTCAAAGTGATC
>MUZC01000083.1:540661-567288 GCA_002072015.1 Radix auricularia
TGTGCTACAGGAAAGAGGTGTGATGTGCTACAGGAAAGAGTTATGGTGTGCTACAGGAAAGAGGTGTGATGTGCTACAGGAAAGAGGTGTGATGTGCTACAGGAAAGAGGTGTAATGTGCTACAGGAAAGAGGTGTGATGTGCTACAGGAAAGAGGTGTGATGTGCTACAGGAAAGAGGTACACACACACTGTGGCGTACACCACAGCGCCCTAAGACAGTCAACCAGCTTGAATCACTTCCTTCTTTCTGGGAAATGCAACTAAATATGGAGATTTCATTTCAGTGCACATTTGTTGTTGCTATCTATTGAACTTCCTGGTTAAACGTTTCTTCTTCTTGTTTCGATTTCGACGTGAAAAAATTAAAACTATGGTGGGACTCTATTGGGGTTGAAGTAGAGTGTAGAGGTGTATGTTAATTAAAATAATAATAATAATCTTGAATCGATTATAGCAATTTTCTGTCCAGTTTATTTGACTTTCATGTGCAGGGATGGCTTAATAAAACAATCGAATAGCAGCATTGTTACAATTCAATAAGCTGTGGAAATGTTGGAGCGCATTTTTCCACAAACCCTTTACCAGGTTGTGAAAGTTCAAATACTTCAAATTCTAATTTTTAAAAAAAGTTCAAGTACCAACAACTTATAATGGCACTATTGGAATAAATTCATTAAAAAATCACCAACTATTCTGTTAGTTGAGTTACAGGCTATATTTGTATATTACACGTTTAACTAGTAATGTATAGCTATAAGAGTATTTTCGAACTGTATAACATAGCAGTATGCTGTCTTTAAAAACAAAACATGGGTCTTCTGTGTGTTAGAACGTTGATTAATATCCATGCAAACACCCATTTTAGATATCATGACTTGACGTTACTGTATAACATAGCAGTATGCTGTCTTTAAAAACAAAACATGGGTCTTCTGTGTGTTAGAACGTTGATTAGTATCCATGCTAATTGATTGCAAACACCCATTTTAGATATCAGGACTTGACGGGACTGGTTATGAAATTAGAGGCCATAAAGGATGTCAAGTGAGTGCAGGTCTCCGTGACCTTGAACCTTGCTTAGAGAGAACCCTCGTGACTAGCTTGACCCTTGAGCTAGGAATGTTGAACTGATGATTTCCAAGGAAATACGACACACAGATTGTGTCCTTACAGACACAGTACCAAAGTTATGTGTATGGTTGTAAACACAGAGCGTTACCACAAAAAAAGTATAAATGATTCCGATAAGCGGCCCTGCGACTGTTAGCTACAAGTACTAATGTACGATTACTTTATCGAAAACTCTGTGACCTCCTCAATGTATTTTTTAAAATCTTTACCATCACTTCAATTACCGCGAAGGCGACAAGTATGCTATCACGAAACGAAATGCTAGAGTTTGTTTCTTTATGATAAACTTAGGGGCCATTAACGAGAGTCCGCCCTAAGTCTTGTAACACAATGCAGTTTACTAGAGGCTGCAGAGCTAAAGACAGACGAAATTTTATGTCTTGCGCAACAACGTCTCGTGGTGACTTTTCTACAACTTCCGGGTTGGTGAAAGGAAGCCGGAGATGACTAATTGATGTCGAGGGTGTGACGTCACGGCCCGGCCCGCCAAAAGCCATTCTGTAATCACAGGGAGTGATTTTTTAATTATTTTTTTTTCATTAGATTGCGCGGGAGAATTAAATTTCCGGGTCCAAATTTCAAGGCTAAATTTGATTTGAATTAAACTAAGAGCAATTGCCTGTTGTAAATGAAGTTCCTAGTCTTGTTCCCTTTCCCATAAACGTCCAAGCATTGTGTGAACTAGTCTGAACTCGCTATTCCACGAACACTTGGACATATCCCACGATGGTGTTGTGCATTCAATGGTATCAAGTGGCGCATCATGACGTCACACTGTGGGCGCCGCATTCGGCTAAGTAACACGACATCTCGTCATGATTCTGCGGTCAATAGATTTCGACAAGTGATAGAATGTATTGGAGACCCTTTTTAACACTTTCTTAAGATTATAAAATGAAACTCGTGTTTTTTTTTTCATGGAAACTGTGTAACATTTTACAAAAATTAAACTTGAAAAATTAATTTCATACATAGCCTAATATGATCATATAAAAATATATATTGTAAAATGTTTGAATTAAAAAAAAATATAAAAAATTTTTGGTGTCAACCTCCTTAAGGTAATCTAAAGGAGCAATGTCTTTACACGCAGATCTTAATTATGGGGCTACAGAATTTTAGTAACAAAAAAAACAACTCAGATTGGACAACGTCAAAGCATATTTTCAGGCAATTGCAGGCTTTGATTTCCACTAGAGGTCGTTATGCCATCTTTAAGTCTTCAAGCCGAATATAGGTCTTGATGTCAGCCACACGTGTTTATGTCAACTATATGTCTTTATGTCAACTATAGGTCTTTAAGTTAAATATAGGTCTTTAAGTTAAATATAGGTCTTGCTGTCATCCACAAGTCATTGTGTCAACTATATGACTTTATGTCAACTATAGGTCTTTATGTCAAATACGGAAAAATGGCTAGCGGGCTGGGAGAATAGTGACACGGCAAGGGCGCTTTACGACAAAATGTCGCTACCGCGCAAGCGAGATCCTTGGTTGAAGCTGCCTCGTAGCTGCCAGTCCCTCATCACACAGATACGGACTGGACATTGTCCAACAAACAGCTACTTTCACAGGCTAGACAGAAACAGGGAACCCGGCTGCCGTTTATATGGTATGGCCGATGAGACAGTAGCACATCTGCTGACCGATTGCTTGGCGTCAATTGGGGATGTGGATGGTCAGGCAGCACACACACTGCGGATGAATATCTCCATGGCGACGCCCTTATGTTGAGGCTCGCCGTTGGTATTGTAGGCCGTGTTATTAGAGTCCGAGTGACTCAACCCTCCAATGAGAATGACACATGTCCAAAACAGGTTTGATGTCATTCACAGGCCTAATGTCAATAATAAATGTTCACGTCTATTTGAGTTCTTGTTGTCAAATATAAGATATTGATGTCATCCATCGGTTTTGAAGTCCTATTTAGATCTTGAGATCAACTATAGGTCTTGAAGTCAACTAGAAATTTTGTGGGCAACTATATGTCTTTATATTAACTATAGGTTTTGTGTCAACTGTAGGACTTGATGTCAACTAATGATCCCACATGTTGAAGAAAATCAGCAGTCCCGAGCCTGCGCTCTTCATGGGGCTTCCCGGAAAATACCCTCAGCCTTCTGGTCCCCGAGGAGACGTAAAATCTGAGAAGCCCCCCCCCCCCGTTGGAGCGGTCGCTTCTGAAGCGGTCACCTGGACGTCCTCGACTCGCTATCACTTCGGCGCTACCCGGCTAAGCTTAAGAGTCTCAAAGGTTAGGACCACCGCAGTGTGGGGGATTATCAATGACCTACCTAAAGTGTAACCACCACTGGAAGGTTTCCTCAGAGTGGCGTCCAATGCGTTCTTAGCGGTACCTTTTGCTAATCCGTACTAACGCTCCTGGTCCTAAACCAGCACCGCTCAGTGGCGTTGCTAGTTAATTGGGGGGGGGGGACGAAACGGTCACTTCGGAGTAACCCGACCATCAACTAGTACTTTCGTTTTCATCATCGACATAGCATCTAAATGCTTTGCCTAAAATCCGTACAGCGACTGTAATCATGTGTGACGTACACCCAACACCTAACATATCGGACTTTGGCATTGCCTGCCAGGAGTTGTCAGTTTCAGGTCGTGATCAAATCCGCGACCCTACTCGTCTGTCGAGCAACGAAGAGGCCACCCCTTCTCGACAGTGATGTCAACTAAAACACAGGAATTTACTCCAAAGCATTTAATTAGTCAAGAACTTCAAAGATATCACAATGAGATCTTCATTTGTTTTAACCGTCTTCTATTTCTTTCGATTTAGTCTCATTAACGTTTAACATTTGCCATTGTATGGGCAGTCCTTTAAAAGAGCTAATTGAGCTCCTAGAAAATGGGCACTAATGATGCCACGTGTCTTAGTCTCCGGTAAGACTATATGGACCTCACTACGTCAAGGCTTAGGGCCTACTCAAAGGCAGTAGGTAAAAAATAACAATAATCTTTTGACACACATTATTGCTCTTTGTTCTTGTTTTGCTACAGACAAAAACTAATCATTAAAGCAGAAGACAACAAATAGCTTCTGTCCTCCACAAGTCTGGATAACAGTATCTATTTAAGTCTATTTATGTAGCCGGCTTCCCGGGAGAAAGGAGTTAACGAACTACAGGGATCAATTTTCACCCGTACAAGACAAGATGTCATTAGTGCGTCATGATCAGAGTACAGGTGTCATTAGTGCGTCATGATCAGAGTACAGGTGTCATTAGTGCGTCATGATCAGTACAGTGCCTTCAGACGATTGGTTACATGAGCGGTTCTCAAGTTTAATGGCAATGGTACATATTTAAATTGAAACTAAAATTTAGTAACGGGTGAGCGATAGTTTAGCGGGATATTCTCCAGTTTATATGTCAAAAACTACATGCCGAGATGAAAGGCACAGATGTTTGTGAAAAAATGAAAGTCAAAATGTTGGTGACAGCGTAAAAATACAAATTAATTTCTACCAGTCACTGCATTCTCCAAGCATTGTCTTCATCCTATTATATTATTTCTTTCATTTTCTGGATTATCGAATGAGCACTAATGACCATGAATTATTACGTTCACTTCCTAAAATATTGCCGTGTGCTTCAAACTATCCTTTTTAGTCCTCTCTATCATTTCATACACCCGTCTGACTTCGGATCGTTGTCTCTCTAACCTTCTAAATATTAATAAATAATGTGTCACTGGAGTGGAAGTTTAAGGATTGGAAGTCTAAGGGGTGGGAGTCTAAGGGGTGGAAGTCTAAGGGGTGGACGTCTAAGGGGTGGACGTCTAAGGGGTGGAAGTTTAAGGATTGGAAGTCTAAGGGGTGGGAGTCTAAAGGGTGTAAGTCTAAGGGGTGGAAGTCTAAGGAGTGGAAGTCTAAGGGGTGGAAGTCTAAGGGGTGGAAGTTTAAACATTGGAAGTCTAAGGGGTTGAAGTCTAAGGGCTGGAAGTCTAAGGGGTGGAAGTCTAAGGAGTGGAAGTGTAAGGATTGGAAGTCTAAGGGGTAGAAGTCTAAGGAGTGAAAGTCTAGGGATTAGAAGTCTAAGGGGTAGACTCCTAAAGAGTTGAAGTCTAAGGGGTGGAAATCTAAGGGGTGGAAGTCTCAGGGGTGGAAGTCTAAGGGATAGAAGTCTAAGGAGTGGAAGTCTAAGGAGTTGAAGTCTAAGGAGTGGAAGTATAGGGAGTGGAAGTCTCCGGAGTGGAAGTAATGAGTGGAAGTCTAAGGAGTTGAGATCTAAGGAGTGGAAGTCTAAGCAGCAGTGGTTTATGGAGTGGAATCCTAAGAAGATGAATTATAAGGAGTTGAAGTCTAAGGAGTTGAAGTCTAAGGAGTTGAAGTCTAAGGGTAGGAAGTCTAAGGAGTGGAAGTCTATGGAGTGGAAGTCTAAGGAGTTGAAGTCTAAGGTATGGAAGTCTAAGGAGTGGAAGTTTAAAGGGTGGAAGTCTAAGGAGTGGAAGTTTAAGGAGTGGAAGTCTAAGGAGTGGAAGTCTATGGAGTGGAAGTCTAAGGAGTGGAAGTCTAAGGAGTGAAAGTCTAAGGAGTTGAAGTCTAAGGGTAGGAAGTCTAAGGAATTGAAGTCTAAGGAGTGGAAGTCTATGGAGTGGAAGTCTAAGGAGTTGAAGTCTAAGGAGTAAAAGTCTAAGGAGTGGAAGTCTATGGAGTTGAAGTCTAAGGGTAGGAAGTCTAAGGAATTGAAGTCTAAGGAGTTGAAGTCTAAGGATAGGAAGTCTAAGGAGTGGAAGTCTATGGAGTGGAAGTCTAAGGAGTTGAAGTCTAAGGAGTGGAAGTCTAAGAAGTTGAAGTCTAAGGTATGGAAGTCTAAAGAGTGGAAGTTTAAGGGGTGGAAGTCTAAGGAGTGGAAGTTTAAGGAGTGGAAGTCTAAGGAGTGGAAGTCTATGGAGTGGAAGTCTAAGGAGTGGAAGTCTAAGGAGTGGAAGTCTAAGGGGTTCAGTGTCGTTTTCAAAATAATCCCCTTACCCTACAATAACTTTTAAAAAAATATGTGCAGTGTTGAATCGTACTTTACCCACTCCCCCACCCAGTGCTCGATTTAGGAAAAAAAAACAGTGCCGGGGATGAAATTTTTTTTATGCAGAGCCGGGGATAAATGCCACCCCCGGCGGGGATGGTAGAAGTTAAAGCAGAGCCGGGGATGGAGCCTCAAAGTGCCGGGGATATCCCGGTTTCCGGAACAAATTGAGCCCATCTACTAATCCTGCTACTACCACTACTACTATTACTACTACTACCACTTCTACTACTACTATTACTACAATATAACATGACACAACTAGTGAAAACAAATTATTTTCAATACAACACATAAAAACAAATAATATGAACAGGTTCTAATGTTGAAATATATTTTAATTTGTTTGTTTCATTTTTTCAAATATCTTGGTTGAATTTACAGTTTTTAATAAAAACTAGCTTATTGCTGAGATGGAATTTACTTTTAAATGTAAAGTGTGTTGTTTTCGTTTTTTAGCTAATAGATATTCTTGTTGATGTTGCTGCAGTAGATGATGTTGTTGTTGATGCAGTAGTTGATGTTGTAGATGAAATTGTTGTTGATGTAGTTATTACTGATGGCGTTTGTTGTTCATATTATTGATGATGCTGTTGTTGATGACATTGTTTATGTTGCTGTCGTTGTTGTTCTGTATTTGAAATTGGTCTAATCAATTCTAAACAGTTATTTGCTAAAAATCAAAACTATTTAAACAAATGATGGCGCTGTTCCATAACTACTTCTTTTGTTGGTTTGCTAGAAGGTAGGTCGCTAGCAAAATGCCTTCCGTCTTTTAACCACTTTGTGGCACACAACCTGGCATCAAAGTGTTGAAGTGGCGGACCATTAATTTTAATAAAAAGCAAGTGATTGATAGTTTCAACATCTAATGAATTCCGAAGAGATGTGTGAGTTAAATTTATCGCGCTGAATCCTCGCTCACAATCAGCAGTAGATATTGGCAGAACATCTAATATCTTGTACAAATCATTAAGTTCTGCATCAGCATCATGACCATCTTTTGTCATGCGAAATTGGTATACTATAGCTGAAGTATGACGTGCTTCAATTTTCAAAAATTTTTGAAGTTCCATAATTTCACGATATCCATAAAACATTAACTCTTCTGTGTTGTTTTGACCAATTTGCTTTACATAAAACTTCAGCATGTTTCAACACTAATGTGCTGTTATCAAAACGGGAGGAGATGTTGTCAACCAAGCTTTGAAAAAACTTTTTCTTAAAATTGTGAAACTTTGTTTGCTCCTTTAAAAAATCCTGACCACTGACACCATCATATTCTTTGAAGGCTGACAATGTTTTTATAGCATTTGAAATCTCAGCATTTACTGTTCTAACTGAGAATGAATTTTTTTTGGTAAAAATAGTGACAAACTTTTAAGAACTTCAAGGGCTTCTTTGATTATTGTTAGTTCGTAAACAAAAATCCATTTCTTCAGTTTATGACTTATTCCACTACATTTAGTTCTATCTCGAACATTTCTGCTCATATCCAAACTGTGTGTTTCAAAATGTTTCACTAAAGCTGGATTGTTTTGCCAGATTACTTGAACACTGCGCAAAGATGATGCCACTAACGAATATCAAATGTACGACCAATTTTTAGTAACTCTGTGTGTACTTCTTTTGCCACAATTTCCAATTGATTTCTATTCTTTAGCGATCGTGAAAAATGCGAATATAATGATTCTGCAAATATCTGAAAGTGTGAGAGTTCTGTAGATGTTTTTAATACATCGTGAATAGCTAATTCCAATTTGTGAGCCATGCAGTGAAAAATAACAAAATCAGTATTCATTTTCTGTTTCAATAATACCAAAGCACCTTTCATTTCACCTTGTAAATTACTTGCGCCATCAGTGCAAATTCCAATAAGTCGCCTTTTCAGTATATCATCTGTAAATCCAAACTTATGTAGAACTTCAAGCAATGAATTTGCAATATCTTCACCCGTTTGACTAGGCAGTTCAAAAAGATCTAAAAACCAATTGTTAATTTCATTGTTATACGCTATTCCTATATAAAGAATCAGACAAGTTTTCACAGAAACTGAAATACTTTCATCAAATAATAAGGAAAAAGTTGCTTCAGTCTCAAACAGAATGTATTTTAAAAGCTTTTCCTTCATTTTTATAGAAACAAAAACTATAATATTTTTGCAATAATGATCTGAAAAAAGACACTTCCCTACATCCAGGCCATTCATTTCAGGAAGAAGCATAATTTCCGGATGTGAAGTAAATGCACAATCACGCTTACAAACTGTGTATGCTGTGCGAAAAATACGTGATGTAACTTCCACTTGATTCCGATGTTGAATATGCCATAAGTTCTCACTTTTTGATAAACTTTCTTCAATCAAGCGTTTTTCTTCAATTAATTTGATATTTGCACAAATTCCATGTGACACACTCGTACCATGTTCTGTAATTTTGTCTTGGAGTTTTTTAATTTTTTTTTTTAAAGAGTTTATTTCAAGTATGGAGAGACCTTCAACAAAAGTTTTATCTATTCGCATTCTTTCTTTTCCATGGAAGCCATTTTTTTTTTTACAGAAGTACAATATGTACAGATTACTTTTCCATCGGCAGTGGCTTGGAGCCATGGTCTGCTTCTCTGCCATGTTTTGAATATTGATAGGGATAGTCCCTCAGGAAAAAGTTCGCCCTGTATGGGCTGTATGTTTACTTCATTAATTAATTCATTCAAATTTTTATCGGCATTCAATGTATTTACAGGTTCATCTCATGTATTTTGGAAATATTCTACATTTTTTGGTCTGATACTGACATAAAGAATCTCAGTAACTTGCCCGATATCCACTTTATTTGCATCCAACAATGATTACGTTCTGCATTGCACAACCGTGATGTGCCCATTGTCATGCCAATATGTATATTATCTCTTCCCAAAATATCTGCTGTGGCTCGCATTATTGGTTCATCACACCAATGCCCATCCAATCTTTGGCATTCTAAATATGCAGTGAAATCTTTATAATCTGCTTTAATTAAAAATGATTCTTCCATATAATGTGGATTGTTTTCTAAATAAATCACTGCATCCTGTCTCAACTGCCAAGCATTGTATGAAGATATTGGATTTGCACAACTGGATTGTTGAAGTTTGTCGATAATGGCGTTAAAAAACCGTTACCATCACTTGGTACATAGACAACAATGCGTCCTCGCTCTTCAACTATTTTTGTTAGATTTGTTAGAACAACATCGGAGTCCCCGATGCCTGAGAATGAAAACAATACAGTACAGTATGAATTACACATTAATGACTGTCAGAGCAGACACAGTTATAGGAGTAGGATGAAAAGCCAGTTTTCAGACCTGCCTTTCCAATAAACATTGAATAACATCCCCACACTAACCATCCCTTGATCTATATAATGACTTATTTAAGGACAAACTCCTAAATCTGCCCCTGTGTCAGTGTATTGATATCAGCATCACCAAGAACAAAATCATTTTAAATGTATCTTAGCCTATCGATTCTATCTTTCTTGACAGCTTATATAACACTGTTTACGAGCTAATAGATTTTTTCAACTTATTATTTTATATTAATAATAATATCAATCAATGTATATATTCAACGGCTTATGAATTTTGATTTTAATTTCAAATCAAACTTATTAAAGCCAAATAAATAAACTTATAATAATTATTTAATCGGTTTATTAATCAATTATTTATAATTAATGGCTTACTACAAGTACAAGACGTTGTCAGAAGGAGTTGAAGATCATCACTGTGAGATTTCACTCTCTGGATTACAGCATTTTTCGTAAAAGACAATTTTTGTTGTGTTAACGTTTTAAATTTTTTACAAGACGGCTCTTTAGACATTTCAATTTAAAACGAAATTTAAAAATATTTATTTTTAATATAATTCTAATAAACTGCGCTTTATGACAAACTTAAAGTGAACTTAAAATTGAAACCAAAGATTATAAGAAAACGAAACAATTAGAATTATTTTTACTTATGTTTATTTCGATTAATTCGGTAGATGGAAGCGCAGGTACCAAATTTTTCTATTAAATTAAAAATTTCGTGATTGAAAATTTGACACTGCTGTAATTTACCGTTACCACTTATTCGGCTTTAAAAACCAGTGCCGGGGATAAAAAAAATTTCTGCAGAGCCTGGGATAAATGCCATCCCCGGCGGGGATGGTAAAGGTTATAGCAGAGCCGGGGATGGAGCCCCACAGTGCCGGGGATATCCCCGGCATCCCCGGCGGTAAATCGAGCACTGCCCCCACCCCACCAAAATAAAATTTTCCCCAAGAAAGCTATAGTTGTGTTTGAACATAGGTAGGAATTTGACAGATGTTCTTCCCCAAGACAAGAAGTGCAGTTTGTTGGGATGGGATGGTGGATGGCAATCAGATTTCTACGAGAATATTGATGGAACTAGATATGAAAAACTTTAAAAAAGTCATGACAAAAGTTTTAAATGTTGTCATAAAAAACAGATTTTCTAGAAGTTTTTTTTATTTGTAAATAAAGTACTTCACTTGAATGCGTGTTTTCAAGTCAGTAGAGTCGATGGGACTTAATTGTCTTGGCGACAGTGTCTAGGTTATAGATTTAAGAAGATTGTCTTGATTGCCTTGAACACTCAAGTTGAAGCGCACGACCAGGGTTCAGAAACGACCTTGACACACTTTACAAATCTTTCCCACAGGACTTGGTTTTGTTTTTGTTGTAAGCTTTGTTTCCCCCTCCCTCCCACCACCCTTAAAACGCGAGGGACAATAGTTTCTGAGACGTCAAGGGAGGTAATTGAACTTCCCCATCCGGCGGAAGTGATGTCTAATTGATTGCTGACCCAGTGTAGAAACGTTCTCAAACTACGTCCCGCGAAATGGACCCCACCTCTAGGGGTCATTAACCCCAACCGTCTGGTCATCTGACCCTCTCCTCTTTGGCAGCAATTGCCCCGAGACATTAAATTAATTTTTAATTTCTCTGTAAAATACATTAAGCTTTTTATTTTTTAAAAATATTTCTATTAGGTATTTAAAATATAAATTATCCATTGAAATACGTGCATTTTTCATCCCAGTTGTTTCTCAAACTACCGTTTTGCAATTCTCTCATTTAAGACCTGACTCAAATACACGACAGGCTCTGAGTAGATCAGATCCGGTTCCATGAATTAAACATTTGAGGACCCCTGTTTTCTAGGTTAACCACCACGACAAAAGAAGAGTCAGGGCGTTAACAAACATTTCGATAGTATAAGATGATGGCAGCTAGTAAATGTTAGGAAACTAATGGTCTACCAACGAGTTCTGAATTGGTCTCATTTGATGCACTGATAGTAACTTAAGTTCGTGTCATAACATATATATATAGGCCGGTGACAGTTACGAACTAGACATCGTGTCATGTGAGACAGGGGGCTATTACAGTTATGACCTAGAGCAGTGGTTCTTAACGTGGGTTCGATCGAACCCTAGGGGTTCGGTGAGTCAGTCGCCGGGGTTCGGCGGAGGGAGGTCAAGACAGCACCCGACTCAAGGCATCTATATTACTACTAATAATGAAGGGTTCGGTGAATGTGCATATGAAACTGGTGGGGTTCGGTACTTCCAAAAAGGTTAAGAACCACTGACCTAGAGATTGTGTTATGTGAGACAGGGGCCTATGACAGTTAGGACCTAGAGATATTGTCATGTCGGACAGTTAGGTCCCAGAGAGTGTGTCATGTCAGACAGGCCTATGACAGTTAGGACATAGAGATTGTGTCATGTCATACAGGCCTAAGACAGTTAGGACCTAGAGATTGTGACATGTCAGACAGGCCTATGACAGTTTGGACCTATAGATTGTGACATGTCAGACAGACATATGACAGGACCTAGAGATTTTGACATGTCAGACAGGCCTATGACAGTTAGGACCTAGAGATTGTGACATGTCAGACAGGCCTATGACAGGACCTAGAGATTCAGTCATGTCAGACAGGGGGCTATTACAGTTAGGACCTAGAGATTGTGTTATGTGAGACAGGGGCCTATGACAGTTATGACCTAGAGATATTGGCATGTCAGACAGACCTATGACAGTTAGGACCTAGAGATATTATCATGTCAGACAGGCCTATGACAATTAGGACCTAGAGATTGTGTCTTGTCAGACAGTTAGGACCTAGAGATTGTTTCATGTGAGACAGGTTATGACAATTAGGACCTAGAGATATTGTCATGTCAGACAGGCCTATGACAGTTAGGACCTAGAGATTGTGACATGTCAGATAGGGCTATGACAATTAGGACCTAGAGATTGTTACATGTCAGATAGGCGTATGACAATTAGGACCTAGAGATTGTGTCATGTCAGACAGGCCTATGACAGTTAGGACCTAGAGATTGTTACATGTAAGATCGTACTAGGATGAACCTAAAACTTCGACTTTAAACTTTTAGTTCGTTAGTTTGGAACACGTCAATTAGGACCTTTAAGTCAGTCATCTCTAGTCGTTCCTGTCTCAAAGGCAACCATTAACACCCGCCCCCCCCCCACACACACACAGTTTTTTTTTCAAATGAATTATCCTCAAACTCAAAAAACAAGTGTATAGCATTGTCGTAAAAAATGAAAACACCAGCTTTTTCTTTGTTGATAACTTAATATGATATATAAACCCAGAAATAAAAGTAATAGACTTCAATATATGGTACATGTATTTATTTTGACACAGCGGATGACATCGTAGTCAAAATCCAAGCTACATTAGACAAGGTGGAAAACGGCCTGAAGCTATCGGTACGACATCTGGATCGAAACAACAAGGTAAAACCATTGATCGTGAATGATCTTTGTAGTATTCCAACACGTTCATCTGTGCAATATGTATTTGAGCCATGTTTAAATTGTTGTGGTGTTATTTATGACAGTTTTCATCAAACTAAAGCCGACAAATAGAAAATACTAAGGGCTAAAATAGTACGCGAAATGTTGACATGCTGGAAAGAACTACCCTATATACTCGTTCTAAAACCGAAAAGTAGGTGGGTTCGGCTTACGGGCGGGTCATAAGTATAAGTGATTTCTGCATGTAGCCTACATTGAATATCGGTTTTGATATTGCAAATCATAAAGTTCCTTTTCTACATTCTACAAGATTTGACTGCTCTACCAGACGATATAAAATATTAGGAAACATCTGTGCTTATCTTATTTAAGCATTTTTTTTTTCATTTTATTTTTTTATTATTATTATTTTTTAAATTTTGTAATAACTGGTTTTACAATTTAAGACAGATTTAGTTTGTAGTTTATAAAAAATGTCTACCATTTTGTTTACGTTGGCCTAATATTTTTAACGGGTCTTTTTACTAGCGCGTTACACACTTTTAATATTTTTTTCTCCTCCAAAAGAGTGAGTAGGGTTGCCTTATAAACTAACGGGCTATAGAATGAATATATACGGTAATTTCTTGAAGTAAATAAATGTTTTATTGCACATATCTTTATAAACTTGTACTAAGTGATATTTCGTAAAAGTATCAATGTTTTTTAAAACTACGGGTGTCAGTTCCGAGTGCCTTATGCGAGATTAAGTTCATATAAATTAGTTGTCGTATGATAAAAGCACTCACATTTGAACTTCCAGATATAACTGGTTTGGACGGCGCTCTTGTTTTGGAAGCCGGATGCCAGACGGAATGAAAAACATATTTGTTTTTGTTTGAAACAGTTGTTTTTGTTTAAAAAAAGAAATTCAGCCCCATTCCCCACGTTGCGTGCTTTAAACAGCTTTCAGTGAAAACATCCCACCACCAAGGCTCAGAGTGAGATATTTTTATCATCTATAGTCTCACTCATGTTAATTTCGTCTCATTCATTGTATTTATTAACATACACAAAAAAAGTTAAATGAACGCTTTATTTTGTTGTTTATTTAATGAACTTCTTTCATTTAAAATGCTCATTAATCCCTGGATAATTGCTTCCTTTCAACTATAATCGCCGTGAGATGCTTTTATTTCCTGACCCCATATTTTAATCCATCATCAAGAAATCCACTTTTCCGGATCAGCCGTCACGGATGCTTTGATATTCACGACAACAATTTGTTTTGCCCAACGCCTTGAATCTTGGTCATTAACCCTTGTCCGACCAAAGTTATCTCCTGATCCCCTGATCTGGTCTTTAACCCTCGGCCCCCCGCGATATCTCTTCCCCCTGATCTGACACTGTTTATCACCACTGACCGTGTTGGTGACACACTAGCTTGTGACCGTGTCAAAGATGTGACAATCGGTGGCTTCAGTAAGCTGGCTTGTGAGAGTGGTCGGCCTTCGGAAACAAGGGCCTCAAGGATATTGGTCCGATAAGCTAAGTATAATAGTATTATGGTTTTGTAATACTTGTGTGTACGATTGTATGTGTGTGGGGGGGGGGCATTCTGGTTGATATGATTCAAATAATAATACTGATGATAATAATAATTTATATTTCACATTCGCTGCGAATAGTTTAAGGTCATAACATACCAAAATATGAGATACTAGAAGGAAGCTACATGACTGAAAATAAAGTAAAGGAAATAGACTATAGTAGTAGTTGGTTAACAATCAACTCAATTGAAGTCAATCGCTATTGAACATTTGAATTTTTACTCCCTTTTGGAAAAAGTACACATGGCTGAAGGCTTTAAAAGACAATTTAACAAGACTTTTACAGCAATCAATACTCCTAGTTATTGGCCAACAATCAACATTTTATATCATTGGCAAACAATCAACATTTATATCATTGGTCAACAATCAACATATTATATCATTGGTCAACAATCAACATTTTATATCATTGACTAACAATCACCACTCATAGACAGTGGTCAACAATCAACATTTTATATCATTGGCCAACAATCAACATTTTATATCATTGGCCAACAATCACCACTCATAGACAGTGGCCAACAATCAACATTTTATATCATTGGCCAACAATCAACATTTTATATCATTGGCCAACAATCAACATTTTATATCATTGGCCAACAATCAATATTTTTTATCATTGGCCGACAATCAACACTCATAGCCAGTGACCAACAATCAAAATTTTATATCATTGGCACCCCATCACCATTTTTATCATTGGCCAACAATCAACATTTTATATCATTGACCAACAATCAACACTCATAGGCAGTGGCCAACAATCAACATTTTATATCATTGGCCAACAATCAACATTTTATATCATTGGCCAACAATCAACATTCAATATCATTGATCAACAATTAACATTTTATATCATGGGCCAACAATCAACACTCATAGCCAGTGACCAACAATCAACATTTATTGCATTTGGCCATCAGTCGGCATTTATTAATATTGGCCAACAATCAACATTTTATATCATTGGCCAACAATCAACATTTTATATCATTGGCCAACAATGAACATTTTATATCATTGGCCAACAATCAACATTTTATATCATTGGCCAACAATGAACATTTTATATCATTGGCCAACAATCAACAAGTATTGCCCTTGGCCAACAATCAACATTTATTGTATTTGGCCATCAACCAGCATTTATTATTATTGGCCAACAATCAATATTCAATATCATCGATCAACAATCAACATTTAATATCATTGGTCTACAATCAATATTCATTGGCTAGCAATGAACATCCTTGTCATTGGATGAAAATCAACATCATAATTTTAGAGCATTGCTCCCTTATTTAAATCATTTAAGAATTGCTTATTCCTTAAGTTGAATTTTGGTATCGATGAATATAAACTAATACAAATCTAATACAAAGACTTGCAAAATGAACACGAAAAATGAGACACTGATCTGCAAAAAACCAAGAAAAGTCGATACATGAAAAGCAATGAATCGAAAGCCTCTAAGAAACCAATATGAACTCGAGCTAACAATAACTAATGAAGGCATGAGCCGAAACGTTTACTATTATTATTTTTATTAGTTCATAAATAAAGCTTAAATTTATTGTCTTCTTACACAAATAGTTTGTGTAATTATTTGTTTTTTTAAAATAAAAGCCAATTTAACACAAAAAGTGCCCATAGGACACAAAGAAAGCTCATGTGACACAAAAAGTGCCCATAAGACACAAAGAAAGCTCATGTGACATAAAAAGTGCTCATAGGACACAAAGAAAGCTCATGTGACACAAAAAGTGCCCATAGCACACAAAGAAAAGCTCATGTGACACAAAAAGTGCCCATAGGACACAAAGAAAGCTCATGTGACATAAAAAGTGCTCATAGGACACAAAGAAAGCTCATGTGACATAAAAAGTGCTCATAGGACACAAAGAAAAGCTCATGTGACACAAAAAGTGCCCATAGGACACAAAGAAAGCTCATGTGACACAAAAAGTGCTCATAGGACACAAAGAAAAGCTCATGTGACACAAAAAGTGCTCATAGGACACAAAGAAAGCTCATGTGACAGAAAAAGTGCCCATAGGACACAAAGAAAAGCTCATGTGACACAAAAAGTGCCCATAGGACACAAAGAAAGCTCATGTGACATAAAAAGTGCTCATAGGGCACAAAGAAAGCTCATGTGACATAAAAAGTGCCCATAGGACACAAAGAAAGCTCTTGGGAATAGAAATAAAATGCACCTGAAACTGTTGATTGTTCATTGTGTGTAGCGACATCTCTGCTCATACATGGAATGTAACCTTTGACCCTGCTTTGTGTCACGAGAGGTCATTATCACAAACAAAACAAATCAGCCCGCAGGTCAACTTTCTGCGCTTAATCACAGTGCTCCTCATTATAAGACCACGGACCCTATGGGACAGTTTCACTATAACAAACATAGAATCATGGCACCTTCAATAGTTTTCTGATATTCAAACGCCTTGAAAATAATAATAATGTCTCATTTTACTAATAAACTTTCTGTTAAATTGTTTCTTAACTCAAAAATAACAGCAAAGAATAGCCAAAGGCATATTGAAGTGTCCAAATACAAGTTGTACAGATCATAATGAAAATGTAGGGATTGACATTGCTAAGATTCCAAAATTGTGCTAAATTTAATGTAAATAACTTTATTCTAAACATTTCTAACAAATTATGTTTACCCTTTTAAATTTCAATAATTTTTTTATCTGAGTTGTTCATGTCTTAAGAATTAGTTTTATATGACGAGAGAAAGTCATATTTTATTCATATTCTGTTTCAATGTTTATCCTTCTCAACAAAAAAAAATTGCATTAAGTTGAAAATAAAAGCACTTGTTTGACACGACCAAGAGTCTACTAAAAACATACTTTTTTTTCTAAGAACTTATTCAAACATTTTTCCTTTTGTTCAAATGCTATCTCTTTTGTAAGGACTCAATCTTTTTAAGAAATACTTCAATTGCCTTAATAGCATTTTAACGTGCATTTTCCCCCAATTGTCAAAGTGAAAATTTCTAAACATTTGAGAATCCATCACATATTTAAAAAAATCCGTAGCTCAGCTCAGCTCTTCTGAATGATAATATAATGGGAGACTGCTCTCATGAAGACACCGAGAAACTCTTTCAAGAACGAACTATGAATACTGAAACACACTGACTTACATTTTCAGTGTTGTGACTATTCCTCATGTTTTATCGTCATTCCTTGTCTAAATAATGTCTGGTGTTGTGACTATATATATATATATATATATATATATTCTGCTGTTTTATCTAAACAATGTCTGGTGTTTCAATAGAACCATTGAACCGTTGAAGAAGCTGTGTAATTTTTGAAGCCAAACATTTGTGTTCCATTTCATTTAACAATCTCCATTATTGACTCTAAGGTTTCCAATATTGAGTGCTTTCATTGATCTAATACTGTCAAGTTGCCTTGGTAACATTTACTGGTGCAGAACGTCGTCTGAGCGTATAGCAAGTAGCAAGTCGGTTTTTTATTTAAAAGAAAACAAAGTATGCATATCCCCGCTATTCACCACAAGAATGACATGTTTAGGTGCATGTCGACCATCCGAGGAGTGAATGTTCTTATTTTGACGACATTTTTTTTTTTAATTGTATCAAATCAAGTCTTGAAGCCAAAATATTCCAGTTATTTTTTTTTACAAGAATAATTCTCTCTACGATAAATATTATTTCAGTGTAAAAAATGAAAAGTAATTATATTTTTTAAAAAAAAAAAAAAGAAAGGAAATTTAAAGTACGTATAACTAAATTTACAATTTCAAAAATTAAACTAATGAATTGCTAAAATTAATTTTTCTTACATAACATTTTTCAAATTAAAATACTTTGAGGACCATCGCATGCTATTTAACTACCTCGCTGTACTAGCTTACCTGGTGTTTGCCCGTGAACCAAATCGAATCAGCAAAAGTTGATTGTCGTAATTCAGCTCTGATAGCACAACTCTGCTGAGATTTCGGAACGCTGAGCAACGTTTCACCGTATACCGACTAGTCCTTAAGCTAGGGCAATGTTATCGGTATTGTATACGATAGATTTTAACAATAAACACATAAAGAGTCTAAATATTAGTTACTGATATAACTTACTATTGTGCATAGTGCGCGCTCCCAGACAACAATTAAAGTGCAATATTTGGACTGAGTATATCTCAATGTCATCAATTTCAACTCAGAAATATCTAAGGTGCATGGAGGATTTGATCAAATCAGTTAGCATAAAATTTTTTTTAATTGAAATAGATACAATTTCCAAAAAGTTATTACATAAAATTTGAAATAGCCGGAATTTTTGAAAAAAATTAACTATATTAAACTCATTCAAACACACTTTGATTTAGATCAGGGAATGTATTTTTAGATTTGTATAAATTGGTTGAGAGTTTATTTATTGGTGTCACACAGTTATTGTCATCTGGTGGAGTAAACTCGTGATGTTATGTCCCACACCCGCCCACCCCCACACTTCTCAAAGCGTTCTTATCAATTATCACATTAAGCTCTGGTTACAGCATTCTTCTCTTTATTTCATCGATTAAAAAAACCCACTAAAAATGTGATTTATGTGTTGTTAAATCATACCTTAGAATAATTATTCTACATTTCAATATATTTTATAGTGTGTTTTATTTTACGGAATCATAATTTAGAAATATTGTAGCCCCCCTCCCCCCCCCACGGAAACTGTGACATGGCTCACCTGCGATCTTCTATGAGCCAACGGGTATGAGGCGATTCATAGCCAAGCATCGTTGAGAGCTAAGAGCATGACGAGACACAAAGAATGACCTGGTCATCCACTGCACCCAGCCCCAGCCGTCTCGACAACATCTTGCTTATATATCTTATCTTATCTTAGATATACAGACGCTCCTTCTATGCAGAAGATAATTGCGTCCACAGACCATGAGAGATGATCTGTTGGCAAGTGATGCAGCGGTCACAGGCCACGGCTATAGGGGTTCCACGCATTACCCCAGCCGCCTAACTATTGTCTAGTTAGGTACCCATTCGGAGCTGGGTGACTCGGGGACTCCTCAGACCCCGAGAACAAATCCTCACTTTCGTGTGGATTCGAACTCGTGACCATCAGTATGACAGTCGAGAGCGCTACCTCTCGGCCACCACGTCCCACATCTTGCTGCTGGATGAGATGGTTTAGGGCGAAAGTGTTAGAATGACCTGGTCATCCACTGCACCCATCACCAGCCGTCTACACATCTTGATGCTGGTTCAGATGGCTTTGGGCGAAAGTGTTAGAATAACCTGGTCATCCACTGCACCAATCACCAGCCGTCTCCACATCTTGCTGCTAGATCAGATGGCTTTGGGCGAAAGTGTTAGAATGACCTGGTCATCCACTGCACCCATCACCAGCCGTCTCCACATCTTGCTGCTAGATCAGATAGCTTTGGGAAAGTGTGTGAAGGTTGGCGTGTTACGCCAATTTTCATCACTTCAAACAAATTCACAGCGCAAGTTATTTCCATCATCCACTCATCACAGGCCTGGAAGGATCATGCTTGAAACATTCCTGATGGCATCCCAACCATCTCTTGTCTGACATGTGGACACACCTTTCGGATTTGAAAATAGATAATACGCCATCAAAGGACACACAAGGCTTTCAAAGCACATAACTAACTTTATCGCAAGAGACAAAAAAAAAAAAAAAAAATGACATGGTTGCATTAATTGAAAGGATTTTATTGCATCGCCCCACCAAACTTGGATATAAATGATAACACGGTCCAGGAATCAAATGAGTGTAGCAGGGGCAAAGTCCTTCAGGTTATTGATAAAGATTCTTTGAAGTCTACCACGTGTCAACATAACTAATGTAAGTATTTCGGAAATTTCCTCTGTTTACATTCAGTTTACAACTATATGAGTTCTTATTAAAATAACGAATACGTGAGATACCGTGTGATGTCGAGATAACAGACCTGGTTGTTCCAAGCATTCCACAGTGGAGATATGTGCGTGGGACGGGTTCAGATACCAGGCATATCGCGGTCAGCAGGTAAAATAAACAAGTTCGGCCATCTGCACTGATCTCTCACCCCCAGCACCTTTAGCGCCCCTGCTTGCATAGCACCCCTGCATCCCCCATAACAGCCACCAGAGAAAGAAAAACAACATGTCAGGTTTATGTTACGATCTCTTGTCCAAATATTTGTCCACTAACCTCCAGCCAAGGACAGACCGGCTATTTTGAAATCTCCATTATGAACCGGAAGAACTCGTTTGCACTCTCAAACCCATGCGCAAATTACAGGTCAATCATCCTACGCAGTGATCATAACAATCAGTCGACCTCTGACCCCGTTCTGTTCATTAAAAACATCGCGCACATGAAGTTCATCATCGAAACATATTCTTTCAATTATAAATCATGCAGGAATTTATTTTCTCCAAAATCACTTATTTAACATAGTCATAATTTATCATTAATCTTCAGAATATCTTAAATCAATAAGAGTTGTTTATGGAGCTTCATTGCTTTTATTTTGACTCGCTTTCATTCTTCTTCCTCTTTTATACAGACGCTCCTTCTATGCAGAAGATAATTGCGTCAACAGACCATGAGAGATGATCTGTTGGCAAGTGATGCAGCGGTCACAGGCCACGGCTATAGGAGTTCCACGCATTACCCCAGCCACCTACTTATTGTCTAGTTAGGTACCCATTCAGAGCTGGGTGACTCGGGGACTCCTCAGGCCCCGGGTACAAATCCACGCCTTCGCGTGGATTCGAACTCGTGACCATTGGTACGACAGTCGAGCGAGCTACCACTCGACCACCGCGTCCCAGCAAACGCAGAAAAAGAATGTGAGTGTGTGATAGAAGAAGAGATTCTGTGGTCATGATCAAATGATAGATTTTTGATCGATTTAATAAATGATTCGTGTACGAATTAACTGTACATAATTGTTCTCTGAAATGTCTTTGTCTAATGTCGAGCTTTCTATACAGTTTTTAAAAAAATCAAGTTTCTCATATGTGTACACATAACATCTAAACTAATATTGTTCTACAATGTATCTAACTAGTATTGTTCTAAATTGTGATCTAACTAGTTTTGTTCTACAATGTATCTAACTAGCTTTGCACTACAATGTATCTAACTAGTATTGCACTACAATGTATCTAACTAGTATTGCACTACAATGTATCTAACTAGCTTTGCTCTACAATGTATCTAACTAGCTTTGCTCTACAATGTATCTAACTAGCTTTGCTCTAAATTGTGATCTAACTAGTTTTGTTCTACAATGTATCTAACTGGATTTACTCTACAATGTATCCAACTAGTATTGCTCTACAATGTATCTAACTAGTATTACTCTACAATGTATCCAACTAGTATTGCTCTACAATATATCTAACTAGCATTGCTCTACAATGTAACTAACTAGCATTGCTCTACAATATATCTAACTAGCATTGCTCTACAATGTATCCAACTAGCATTGCTCTACAATGTATCCAACTAGCATTGCTCTACAATATATCTAACTAGCATTGCTCTACAATGTATCCCACTAGTATTACTCTACAATGTATCCTAACTAGCTTTGCTCTACAATATATCTAACTAGCCATGAGAGGCAAGGTTTAAATTGCTGTCGTGTTCTAACTTTCTCAATGATTGGGTGTGGCCGTCAAATTGATAGAGATCTTTAATCTTTATAGAAGATCAATGATTGGGTGTGGCCGTCAAATTGATAGAGATCTTTAATCTTTATAGATCAATGAGAGGGAATATAGTTTTCAGCACATGGCTCTTAATTTTAAGATTAGACTGTAAAGGTGATAGCTCAATTCATACAGCACAAATATATGTTGTAAAGGAGGGCGGTCAATACGTACGTTACTATAATTGTGTTGTAAATTTGGGGGTAATAGCGCACATAGCTAAGATTGGGTTGTACATCTAGGGGTAATATCGCACATAGCTTAGATTGGGTTCTACATCTATGGGTAATAGTGTACATAGCTAAGATTGGGTTGAACCTCATCTAGGGGTAATAGTGCACATAGCTAAGATTGGGTTGTACATCTAGGGGTAATAGTGTACATAGCTAAGATTGGGTTCTACATCTAGGGGTAATAGCGCACATAGCTGAGATTGGGTTGTACATCTAGGGGTAATAGTGCACATAGCTAAGATTGGGTTGTACATCTAGGGGTAATAGCGCACATAGCTAAGATTGGGTTGAACATTTGGTGGTAATAGCTCACATAGCTAAGATTGGGTTGCTCGGGTTGGAGATCACTGCGTACACAAGCACGAGCTGCGAGAAACCATTACCGGCAATTTGATAAAAATGTCAATTAATGACCTGGCGACAAGAACACTAAACATAAACATAGCAATCTCAACCACGTGACCTGCGCGGTCATACAGATGAATCTCAACCACGTGACCTGCGCGGTCATACAGATGTGTTTGTTGATATCGCAAGAATGTGTGCAATTAGTATCGTGCTAGGTTCACATTGGGTGCATGTTGGCTAATGGGCAATCACTTCATTCCGCTACATTCCATATTGGCTTTGAGGGCACTCTTGCTTCTTTTAGCAAACTTTAAAACTGTTTATGGTTACTTATTAGTTGCAGAATATAATTCAAATAGCTGGAGGTGTTGTCCGAAAGCTGTTAAAAATGTCATACTGAATAGACTTTAAATGTGTGATTTTCACTTTCTCAATAAAAAAGAATTCTATCCTAAACTTAGAATTTTTAGGGCAGCATATCCGTTCCCAACCCGTCGGTCGCAAATTTGCTATAATTTGTAAAAACTTTATGGAAAATTATTTACATGTAATTAAATTTCATAGGGATCGTTGGTCATATGGCTTTTATAAAAAGGGGTCACAACCCAACAAAATTTTGGGAACCACTGGGCTAGAGGATTTAAACAATAAAATCGCAAACAAGGAGAAGAGGATTTAGGTATAGCTTCTGGTATCTGCAAGACGAGTCCAACAATTCATCAAAGGGTAACAGATGATTCTACACCAATTTTGTGACGGGTGGCGATGGTTCTTCCATATGTTTCATTTATTCAATAATTTTAAAAGTTTGTTAAATTAAATGGTATCTTCATTTTCAATTTATATAAATAATTTGAGTATGTCTTTACATCCAATAAAGGGTCAACTGTTGAGAGTAACGAAAAAAAATAATCAAATAAATGCAAAATATTTCATTTGTAGAGAGCAGCTAATCAAAACAAAGTAAGCACTTTGGTGAGACTTATACTATAATTTGCTGCCTCGTTTTGCTGAGTTCTGCATTAGAATATGCATCAACTGCATGGGGCCCGACCCCCAATGAGTTTAATGACCTACTGTGACACCGAGCTTGGTCTACGTGAGTTTAATGGCATACTGTTACGCTGAGCTTGGTCTACGTGAGTTTAATGACCTACTCTAACACTGAGCTTGGTCTACGAGATTTTTATGACCTACTGTAACACCGAGCTTGGTCTACGTGAGTTTAATGACGTACTGTAACACCGAGCTTGGTCTACGTGAGTTTGATGACCTACTGTAACGATGAGCTTGGTCTACGTGAGTTTAATGACCTACTGTAACGATGAGCTTGGTCTACGTGAGTTTGATGACCTACTGTGACACTGAGCTTGGTCTACGTGAGTTTGATGACCTACTGTAACGATGAGCTTGGTCTACGCGAGTTTAATGACCTACTGTGACACCGAGCTTGGTCTACGTGAGTTTGATGACCTACTGTGACACCGAGCTTGGTCTACGTGAGTTTGATGACCTACTGTAACGATGAGCTTGGTCTACGTGAGTTTAATGACCTACTGTGACACCGAGCTTGGTCTACGTGAGTTTGATGACCTACTGTAACGATGAGCTTGGTCTACGTGAGTTTAATGACCTACTGTAACACCGAGCTTGGTCTACGTGAGTTTAATGACCTACTGAAACGATGAGCTTGGTCTACTTGAGTTTGATGACCTACTGTGACACCGAGCTTGGTCTACGTGAGTTTGATGACCTACTGTAACGATGAGCTTGGTCTACGTGAGTTTAATGACCTACTGTAACACCGAGCTTGGTCTACGTGAGTTTGATGACCTACTGTAACACCGAGCTTGGTCTACGTGAGTTTGATGACCTATTGTGACACCGAGCTTGGTCTACGTGATATTAACAAGCTAGTGTAACACTGAGCTGGTCAATGTGAGTTTAATGACCTATGTAACAACTTGCTTGTGCTATGTGCATTTAATTACCTACTGACCTACTGTAAGACTTAGTTTTGTATATTTGAGTTTAATGAAAAAGTGACCTACTGTGAAACTGAGCTTGGTCTGTGTGAGTTTTATGACCTACTGACCTACTTTGACACTTAGCTTTGTCTAGGTCAGTTTAATGACCTACTTTCACAATTACCTTGAATGAAAATGTCGCTTCAATAGATCATAAAGGTCCCCACCCACTTTCCTCGCTATTGAATACCTTGAAAACCTTACACTATGTTCATTTTTATTGTTATTAGGCCTATATAGATCTATATATACTTTTTTAAAGTTCAATTTTCATTGACTTTGGGTGTGGCTGGATACGCGTATCTAACTGTTCATCTTGTTTAATAGAATTTGCAAACCTACAATTAAGATGTCACTGGGTTAAAGACATTCAATCTTAAGTACACTCTAACGTGTTAATGGTGTCCCCAGGAATCCCTTGCAAGTGATTAGTATCCCAAGTGTCTATTCTGGGGTGTCCCCAGGAATCCCTAGCAGGTCATTAGTATCTCAAGTGTCTATTCTGGGGTGTCCCCGTGAATCCCTTGCAAGTTATTAGTATCCCAAGTGTCTATTCTAGAATGTCCCCAGGAATCCCTAGCAAATCATTAGTATCCCAAGTGTCTATTCGGGAGTGTCCCCATGAATCCCTAGCAAGTCATTATTATCCCAAGTGTCTATTCTTATGTGTCCCAATGAATCCCCAGCAAGTCATTAGTATCCCAAGTGTCTATTCTGAAGCGTCCCCGTGCATCCCTAGCAAGTCATTATTTATCCCAAGTGTCTATTCTTGGGTGTAGACAATAAAAACAATATTGGGTGTGGCTATTTAATAAATTTTTATCTTTCTTCTGTTAACTGCGACAACATTTTTTTTTTTAATCCTAAAACAAAGTGCATGTTGCCGGTTTTAAAAGTCCTTGAAAATATAGCCGCATTGTCACAATTCCCAGAAGTGTAAACAGATGTGCACGAGTTTACGTCCACTAAGATGATATAAGTGACGATAAAAGATTCGTGCACCTACAGTCTTGAGTTTGGGGAGGAGTTAGCACTAGCGACTTCTGTATCATTAATGAGATCTCACAGGGTCGCGGGGAGCAGCTCAAGTGTATTTACAAGTACGTCGGGTCATTGTTTGATCTTACGGGAATCCTCATTCAGCTTTGTCCCTACATCACCAAGTTCTCCACTGGGCATCTCGTGCATCATCCGATATGCCTCCGTGCATTTTTAAAACGTGGTAGGGCACTATTCAGTGCACTTCCTTGTTCTTTGGACTCTGCCTGGACTCTTTGTCATCACGTTAACGTTTTTAAGTGCAAAAAAATATTTAAAAAAAAGTTTTAAAGATACCACGTTTTGTGAACTAAAAAGAAGAAAATAAATTTTTTCTTGGGCTATGTTGGAACTTCCCTTCCCCTGGGCTGAGCCAGAACTGTTTTGTTGGATGCACATTGTGGACATTTTGTACATACACACTCTTACACACCAAAATATTTTCGAACTAAAAACGTTGGGCGCATTCGGCTGAAATTTGGTCTATTAATGCTATTACATTAAACTTTTCAGTTTCAAATTCCTCCACAGTCTATATATGATACTTCATTTAATGGTCTATTAATGCTATTACATTAAACTTTTCAGTTTCAAATTCCTCCACAGTCTATATATGATACTTCATTTAATTTCA
>MUZC01000083.1:584631-599848 GCA_002072015.1 Radix auricularia
AGAGAGAGAGAGAGAGGGAGAGAGAGAGAGAGAGAGAGAGAGAGAGAGAGAAAGAGAGAGATTCTTAAAATTAAACTGGTTTATATAACTAGACGTTTGCCTAGAGGGCAATATTTATTTAAGTATGGGTTTTTTTTTTGGTTTTTTTTAAAACTCTAGACAGTAATAGGAATATTTATATTAGTTAGTAATAAATAAATTCATTTTGTGCCAAGAGTTTTAGGAATGTTGTCTTGTTCATAGATGCATTCCGGAATTCCTCCACTGAGATGACCCCATAGAGTTGTTCTTTATAACAATAGCTAGAGTAACCATGGTATTAATTAAGTCGAGAACCACCAATTCCAGGCCATGTTGTTTTTGTTTTGTTTTTTTTACTAAGAAGTGAAAGTTATTGCCTTTAAAAAGTACAAGTTCTAAGTCCATCTAGCATGCACTCTAAGCGCCGAGATAGTACAAGTTCTAAGTCCATCTAGCATGCACTCTAAGCGCCGAGAAAGTACAAGTTCTAAGTCCATCTAGCATGCACTCTAAGCGCCGAGATAGTACAAGTTCTAAGTCCATCTAGCATGCACTCTAAGCGCCGAGATAGTGACGCAGCACTCTACTTGCAGGTCATGTTGCTCTGTGTCAGTAGCCGGCGCTTGGTTGAAACTGATAGTTATCACAACAGTTATGAATTTCATTAACTTTCTGCTCCCTTTGCTCTAAAGGCGTAAACAAGTCTCGAAGACAGTGGCGGATACAAGCCTCCCCCCACACACACTCTCTGCCTAGTGGACGGTATTTTATCTTTGACAGGTGTTCTCTCTCGGATTGTACGCCGCTCTTTTGGAGGCAGGGCATGGTGGTCGAGTGGTGCACCGATGGTCATGAATTCGAATCCCTGTGAAGGGAAGGATTTGTCCAAGGACGGCCCTGAGTCCAGCCAGCTTCGAATGGGTACCTGACAATAGTTAGGGAAACCAAAGGCGGCTGGGTAATGCGAGGAACCCTCATATCGGTGGCCTGTGAACTTGCCAACAGACCGGCATGGTCTGGGGACGCAATAATCTTCTACATTTAAGGAGCTTCTGTATAGATAAGACAAGACATCATTTGAGATGAATACACAAAGGTATAGAGCAATGAATATGTCAGGGTATAGACCAATGAATATATTTAAAAATATCCCTTAACGCACTTTAAGACAATATCCTAACACTTTCACAAGTACTGCTATACCTATACTCTACTATACCCATTTCTGGAAGTTTGCTTTTGTAGGCTGAAGACATTAGCATTAACACTTTGGTAATGGCCGCCATAGAATAAAAATACATTAACATTTGTTCTGGCATGTTTTAAGTCATCACATGACTATAGTTTTTATGGAATCCTGGTTTACACCACACAAATTATCATGGACAAAACGATCATCTCTTGGCTGATATCCGTTCTACAAGTACAGTAGTACCTCGAGATACGAAGGCTTCAAGTTAAGAAAAATCCAACTTACGAAATGGCCCACACAATTAGTTCGTTCCAAGATACGACAAAAATGTTGAAATAATGACGAAAAACGCGTATCTAAAATTTGAAGATTTAATTGATTAATCGGCCCACACATTTGAGTTCGGTCTTTTAGTGACAGTTTTCCTGCTAGTCAAAGGCATTTGATTATCACATTAATAGTACGGCGAGTGTGGCTCAAACCTTATTTGAACAGAAAAAACGGGGAGGGGAAACGTGTGCGCCGCAAAATATTCTGGCGAGTTGGCGATAGAAAAATAATGTTTTTTAAAAATAAATTCCATTTTATCATCATTGTTTACTCCGTAGCTTTATAATTTTATTATTGATTTTAAAGCGCGATTTGACTGAGCTGACCGGCATCACACACAAGAGAGGTAAACATGACGTCACAACGGACGGGGCGAGGCGTTGGTTTTTGAAACTAATGAAAAATGCCTCGCTAACTTTAACGAGCGATTGAACCGGTCCTCATGTTTAGACCGGTGAACTACGAGTCCTCAAAATAAAATATTTTAAAAAGACAATTAACCATCACATGTTAGCCGGTCCTAAAAAACGAGTGGTCTTAACAACCTTAGTATAAACTCCACTTCAATTTCAAGCATTCAATGTGGCGAAATATTTTGTAACAGCTGAGCGCCGCGGGCCGCGGCTACGTCATACCGTCGTTTAAACCAAAGAGAGTTAGGTAACCAAGTGGTAACCGACCAGCCAATCAGAGATGGCGCAATGTCCCTAAAAGTATTCATAGATAGATTAGGTTAGCACAGGCCTGCTGGCTTGACGCAATTTGATGGTCGTCTGCCGTGCTCGGTAAGGTGGCGGGCTGGCGGCCAGGCGCTTGGGCAGTATAGTTGCTTATTATTTCTGTTACAACGTCATTGGTGATTGCGGTTAAGATGACGTCACGAATAATAATTACTCATCCCCGCACTATCATGTATGGGATTGGGCCGATTGGCCACTATTAGCGGTGCTGACTCTAGCCTCTGGTATGTTCGGAATATTAAACATTAAACAAGCTGAACGCTCGCGAAACAATCGATTAATGTATCGTGATCGTATGGAATTCGGGAAAGAGAATTACTTTTATTTCAGATCATGATCCTGTGAGTCACAAAATCTGGCAAATTCCGAAATCCGGAATATTCCGGTTGTTCCGGTAACATGTAAATCCGGCGGAACCGAATTTCACCGGATAGTGCAAAATCCGGCGGAACCGGATTCCAGACCGGATTCCGGCACACCCCTACTTACTAAGCTTTTGTCTCTTGCATTTTTCAATTACAAAACACATCTCATTTCAACATTTAGTATACATATCTTCTGAACCTGTTTTTTCCTTCTAACTAATGTTTTCACCACGAATAAGTCGTGTGCCGCGGGTCATATTTCACGGGCCAAAAGTAAATACAATAATGTGTTTGGCATCAAAGAGTGTAACATTTCTTCACATATGGCAGGCCACGGTTATTGGAGAGGCAGGGCAAGGCCAAGGTTATTGGAGAGCCAGGCCAGGCCAAGGTTATTGAAGAGCCAGGCCAGGCCAAGGTTATTGAAGAGGCAGGGCCAGGCCAAGGTTATTGGAGAGGCAGGGCCAGGCCAAGGTTATTGAAGAGCCAGGGCCAGGCCAAGGTTATTGAAGAGCCAGGCCAAGGTTATTGAAGAGGCAGGGCCAGGCCAAGGTTATTGAAGAGCAAGAGCCAGGCCAAGGTTATTGAAGAGCCAGGCCAAGGTTATTGAAGAGGCAGGCCAAGGTTATTGAAGAGGCAGGCTAGGTCAAGGTTATTGAAGAGACAGGGCCAGGCCAAGGTTATTGAAGAGGCAGGCCAGGTCAAGGTTATTGAAGAGCCAGGCTAGGCAAAGGTTATTGAAGAGCCAGGCCAAGGTTATTGAAGAGGCAGGGCCAGGTCAAGGTTATTGAAGAGGCAGGGCCAGGCCAAGGTTATTGAAGAGGCAGGGCCAGGTCAAGGTTATTGAAGAGGCAGGGCCAGGTCAAGGTTATTGAAGAGGCAGGACCAGGCCAAGGTTATTGAAGAGGCTGGACCATGCCGTTTGACGTGCACATATACTCACCTTCAAGCTTGCCTCCGCCTATGATAAGCTCACGCGTCGTCAAAAGAGTTTTAACTCGGTCTCAAGTAACTCATTGTTGAGTGGAACCAGATACTTTCAACATGTCTGGTCCGTGAACACTTCAGGTATAGTCCTCGTTTCTTGGTGGCTCCCTCATCTTTCAAGTATCCCTCGTTGTCCCTCGCTCACCCTTCGTATTAGTCGAATTATGATAATACATTAGCCTTCGTTTCTTGGCGACTTAGAGTATGACAGCAACAATGTATTACAAAAAGAGGCGCAATTTATTACTTTCACTTACGCATTCTCCATTATTTTCTGATCCAAGATTTATTGATGAAGATGTAAGAACCTACCAGGAATGTGTCGATCGAGATTTAAGGACGTACCAGCAATGTGTTGATCGAGATTTAAGGACCTACCAGCAATGTGTTGATCGAGATTTAAGGACCTACCAGCAATGTGTTGATCGAGATTTAAGTACTTACCAGCAATGTGTTGATCGAGATTTAAGGACCTACCAGCAATGTGTTGAACGAGATTTAAGGACCTACCAGCAATGTGTTGATCGAGATTTAAGGACCTACCAGCAATGTGTTAGACAATGTACTTGTAATGTTTTGACTAAATGTTAGGAGTAAGGAGTAGTAAGGACCTACCGGTAACGTGTTGATCGAGATGTAAAGACATAGCAATAAGATCGTCAAAATATAAAGACCTACCAGCAATTCGTTTGATCTAGCTGTAAGGACCTACTGGCAAGGTGATGAATAAGTTGTTATAAACCAACAGCTGTGTATTGATTGAAAGGAATATCCTTACATGCTAAAAGTTTAAATATACTAATTAAATGAACTCTCAGCTATTTCGATAGAAGAACATTCAACTATTTGTTGATTTGATTTAATTTGAACATGCAAAAAATGGTTTTTATTTTAAACGAATAGCAGTCTCCATCTCGTAGGTCACTACGTTTTGTTTACGATGTCATTAGTCAACAACTCATTTGTCCGGACTACCTTTGTAGCGTGCGTAGTTCAAAGGAAACAATTGTTCACCCTTGACCTTCCTGGTCGCTGGCCAGCTCACGGGGAGAATTAGTCATTGGATGGGCATCAATCACTGGACATCAATCACTGGACATCAATCACTGGACATCAATCACTGGACATCAATCACTGGACATCAATCACTGATACCAGCATCAATCACTGGACATCAATCACTGGACATCAATCACTGGACATCTATCACTGGTACCAGCATAAATCATGGTTACGAACATCAATGATGATTACGACCATCAATGATGGTTACGAACATCAATCATGAATTTAACACCATCAATCATGGGTACTAGCATCAATCATGGGTACCAGCATCAATCATGGGTACTAGCATCAATCATGTTTACTAGCATCAATCATGGGTACTAGCATCAATCATGGGTACTAGCATCAATCATGTTTACCAGCATCAATCATGGGTACTAGCATCAATCATGGGCACTAGCATCAATCATGGGTACTATCATCAATCATGGGTACCAGCATCAATCATGGGTACTAGCATCAATCATGGGTACCAGCATCAATCATGGGTACTAGCATCAATCATGTTTACCAGCATCAATCATGGATACTAGCATCAATCATGTTTACCAGCATCAATCATGGGTACTAGCATCAATCATGTTTACCAGCACCAATCATAGGTACCAGTATCAATCATGGGTACTAGCATCAATCATGGGTACTAGCATCAATCATATGTACCAACATCAATCATGAGTATCAGCATCAATCATGTGTACCAACATCAATCATGAGTATCAGCATCAATCATGGGTACTAGCGTCAATCATTTTATACAGAAAGTGACAATAATTCCAATATGTAACAGATATAACATTTCAAATCTATATTTACACAGTAAAGCTTGTACCACTTTCGTTCCCACTATTAGTTCTCGTCTCAAGTGCGCACGACTCACGAGAAGAGACTTTGTCATTTAGTGGTGGAAACCTATTCATAGAGCTTCTCGGTACCGAGGTGGATCAATATCAATATTAATATTTCTATTTTCTTATTGGGCTTATCTCAGCAGAATTTTGTTATTACCGCGTTAATTTCAGCCACCTTTGTGGACTCGCCGTGTAATCGTAATCGCAACAAGTACTCAGTCTTTCAGACGATTATATATGTCCAACATTTGGTTCAATTTATTTTTAGAGGTCAAGCAGTATCGTTACAATTCATTAGGATTCGTACACTTTCTTTTTTGGCCCGACTCCTCGACTCCCGGTGATTTGTTTGTTTACCAAGTCTTAGAAAGACCTTGACCTTGCCCAAATGTTGATGTAGTTAGTTTTTATTTGTGTGACAGCCCACGCCTGTTGCGAGCTGGTGTAGAACATAATGAGTATAATACGATCCCAGCAATTATTTGATATTAACTAACAATGACATACACATACGCACATGCGCGAGCGCTCACCACGCATGCACACACGCCAACCACGCACACATTCCCAGCAAACATCGGTGAGCACATCTGCTGTGACCATTTAGGTCAAGGGCGCTGCTATACAACATGACCCAACTACAACAATATTTGATAACACATTTTAACTCTAAGAATGCTTCGTTTAACTTATTATGGGCACGCGAGCAAAATTGTATCATTCTTGAATTTTGAAAAGGTTACTGGCAATTTGTGTCTGTTAGCAAGGTAAAATTTTAAACAAATGTAAAAAAACTTAAAAACTCTAAATCCTTTATATTATATACGAGACATAGTTATGAGGATGCTCATTATAAAACGTAGGACAAAACAATCCGAAAATATAAATTCTAATAATATGTCTTGTAAAACACTTTGAATATAATGCGCACCAAACGTGAATATAAAAAGTAATGTCAATGTAATGCGCACCTTATTGCGCGACATGAAAGGTTGTTGAACATAATATGCACCACGACACTATCTAAAAAAAATCAACATGATATATAGAGATAACAAAAAATAATTTAAAAGTTCAATAATTCAAATACAGTACATTAGATCAATCTGAAATTTAGATAATTTATTTTTATCATCGGCATGAGTCTGCCTGCAAAATTTTAGCTCCCTAGCTTACGAAAAAGTGGGTTAAAAATCGATTCAAAATTTTTTCGGCAAGAAAGCACGCACGCATGGTCTGTCGGTCGTACGGGCTCAGACACCACAAGTTAATATAAAGAATTTTAAAAAAAACAAAGCTCATGTGCAAAGTTTTACAGCATTAATTTTTGTGCAAAAGTTTACCAAATTTGCTGCGCTGTAATTCAAAACTTTGTCCCGGCATTTGTCAAATATCTGCGCATCTTAATGTGAACATTAGTTACGGGTAAGGCCGTAAAAAAACACAAAGAAGAGAGTATTATATCAGCACAAAAAAATTGATGAAGAAATATAAAAATCAATAACTAAGGAAATAAAAATAAAAGACATTTAGCAAATACAATTTTACAACGATAAAGCATGTCATGATTTTCTACACATTCAGCTTGATTGAAAATTGGAGGATGAAGAATTTATTAAATGGTAAGTAGTAAAAATAGCATTGAGGTATAATGCACCGTTTTCTATGTTTAACTGGTGGCCAAAACAGAATATTGTTTTGCATGATGATACCTGAGGCGTACAACTGACGAACCTAAATGCGATTAATCTTAAGCTACTGACACTTTAATCTAAATCTACTGGCACCTTAACCTAAATCTACTGGCACCTTAATCTAAATCTACTGACACCTTAATCTAAATCTACTGACACCTTAATCTAAATCTACTGACGCCTTAATCTAAATCTACTGACACCTTAATCTAAATCTACTGACACCTTAATCTAAATCTACTGACACCTTAATCTTAATCTACTGACACCATGTGTCGATGAGAGCCGTTATGGCGCTTGTAACGTTCGTTTCCATAACCTTTCGATTCTGTGTGCATGTATAAGCTCCGGAGTTCGGATCAAAACAGTTGACGGGCTGTTTCACCGTGTGTTGACCTAAACCACGAGCTGTACCTAATGATCACACATTATTGTGGTCCACAAAAGTACATTAGACATTCTAAAGGGCGTAAATGTCGCCGTTGATTGACTGGAACTTTAAACATAAAACTATCTCCAGACTCACAACAAAAGCCACCAAAACCCTATTGCTGTGGTAAAATCCAAACACCAGCATTTTTTCTGCAGGAAAAAAATGCTTTTCTATCTACGGTTACTGAGGTCCACAAAGAATAAGAGTATGGTCTAAAGGTGTATTAGTACACACCTCGCAAAGAATAAAAGGATGCTCTAAAACTGTACTTGTACACAACTCACAAAGAATAAAAGAATACTCCAAAAACGTATTTGTACACACCTCACGAAGGTATTTATTTCTATCGTTTACAGCTTCTTTTCCAATGCCCTACTCACATTCTCATTCATGAAAAGATATGCTTGTTTACTCTTAAGGAAAAAGTGATAGAATTGAAAAGAAATATGTTTCATTTCAGGTGAATTAATCGAGTACAATATAAAATATGCTTTACTACCTTTCCTGATTGAATTCCCAATTTAATTTTTCACCAGATAAACCAGTATAAAATATTTTTAAAAAACAAAAACATTAAGACTAGTTAACCCGGATTGAGTAACACAGTATATAAGTATCGCTGTGTTTGTGTGGATTGAGTAACAACGTATTCACGTATCGATGTGTTTGTATGTATTGAGTAACAACATATTCACGTATCGATGCGTTTGTATGTATCACATTCTACTGTGTTAGGCATGAGCTGATAGTGTAAGAACTCGTATGTAAATTAACATCCAGTAACGCGCTACTTTGTGTTTATGATCGGATCTGGTCAAAAAATGTTTTTGACAACATCAATCCAGATAAATTATGATGGCGCTTACAATAAAACACGAAAGACTTATAATTAAATAAAACTCCGCGAGATTCGATGCCTCGTAATATAAGTTTCTTTATTTTCTTCACACATAAGTCGCACTTAATGCAGTCATAGGCTATTTTTCTATTCGTCGAATTTGAATATCACCTCAAGCACTGAGATCCCTGGCCCTTTTAGTGCAGATGTCCCGTAATAAAATGCCCATTTGGTCCCGATGTTTCAATTTAAGATATTGGACGGTTAAAGTCACGTGGCAAGTGTTTCCGGTGTACTCCTACATTTTAAAATGTTAGTTCTAGTGCACCGATTGATTAATATGTTGATTTTAAGTAAGGAAAATACAGCATCAATTTCCCAAACCGTGTCTCTTGCAAGTTGGATCAATTTGCTTGCAGCAGGGAAAATTATATTAAAATTAGCCAAGTCCAATAACTTGTGTGCCTGGGGCGCCGTGGGATAGTGCAACAGAATATGTGTCCCCATGTTTCTATTAAAAGAAGACGTGTTTGCCACAGACGTAGCCTAGGGTGAAAACCGTTGTGATATAATCTGGATTTAACTTTCCAAAATAAATAAATAGAAACTTAGTTCGTGTCAACGTAGACTCGGTTTATTCATTTTTTTTTTAAAAATAATTTAAGGGCAGACAACTGTCAGTGCAGAGGGTAGAGGAAAATTTTTTTTTTCAAATCGACCGTTCGGTAAGATATCTTCTGTAGCGAAAAAAACAACAAACAAACCGAAAATTTAGAAACTTAGCATCGAGGAAATATTCTGATAGACATTCATGTCGGAAAATGAGACATTAGATGACAGCAAGCTGAATAATGTGATATTAGTTGAGAACAGGCTGTTGTAGGTGACATTGGAGGACAGCAAGCTGAATAATGTGACATTTGTTGAGAACAGGCTGTTGTAGGTGACATTAGAGGACAGCAAGTTGAATAATGTAACATTAGTTGAGGCTGTTGTAGGTGACATTAGAAGACAGCAAGCTTTAAAATGAGACATTAGATTACAACTAGCTGTAGAATTTGATATCATATGACAACAGGTTGTAGAATGTGACATTAGATGACACAAAGGTTTAGGAGTAGTGTTGTTTTCGTCGACGAAAACTAAAACTAAAAACTTCGTTACGAAAATGTTGACTTTTTCGTCAACGAGAACTAAAACTAAAACTAAAATTAGCAGCAAGACTAAAACTAGACGAAAACTAAATCTGATAGACAAAAGACTGAATAAAAACTGAAACTAAAACTCCCCATGTATCGTTCTTTTCCGGTACTGCGGTCTATTCTAAGAAATTATTATGACCTAATTTCTTTGATGATCGCGCAAGCGCATCAACTGGGCGATAATGTAAGTCATCAAAATAATACAATTAATTAACGTTGAAAGTTGACAATGACAACAGCAGGAACTGGTGTTGGTGGAGTAAGTGGACGCCTAAAATCGAGTGATGTTGGGATTATTTCACGTACCGTATAGAATTAAACAAAAGTGAATGTTTGATGACTAACGACGATAAGAAATGCGAAATACTGCTAGTGGGAAGGAATCCCACAAATCTAAAACGGCATTTAAAAGCTTGTCACAAGAAAGAAAGTGATGCCATGGAAGAGAAAGAGAAGACTAAAGTAGCGGCAGCACCCAGTAAATCAACCAAGTTGCCAGCTTCCAACTCTTCAGGAAAATTACCGACATGTTTGGTAATAAACTTAATAAACACAAATATTCTGCACAAGTCTGCTGAAAATATTTATAGAATTCAAGCTCTGACTCTAACACGATTCATAGCGAAAACTGTTGTTTCCACGTCGTTGGTAAGTAATAATGTATTATTTATTTCTTAGTAGTTACTACTTCTTAGAACCTATAAACAAAAAGTCACATAAAGACACATGTGACATATCATACATGTAGTATCATAACCTTACGAACATTAACTTGTAAAATAAAACTTTTTCATTATAATTTTATGTGTATTAATATTAGCAGCAGTATCACTAATTTTATTATGGGACAGGACAGGGCTTGAGAAAAATAATTGTTAGAATACTTAAAACAGTTAAAATTTGTACATATGGCAGCTACAATAGCAAAACTGTTAAATGTTATTCATTTCATTGAATCGATATAAGAATAAATAAAAATGTCTGTATATTGCTACATAATAATTAATATGCAATTATAAAATGTAAATTGTAAAATAATTACAATAATGAAAGAATGCAATTTACATGTACAGGTCGAGCATGAGGCATTCAGAGAGTTCTGCCAGGCAATGGATTCGAAGTTTCAAGTACCAGGCCGTACATCTAAACGGCTTTAAAATCGGCGTGTGAAGAACTCAAAAAGAAGGTTAAAGAGAATATACAACATTCCAGGCGTCTTACCCTTTGCTGGATATTTAGTCAAAAAAGAGACATGGCGGCATCGTTCCTTGGTGTTTCGGCTTGTTTGTACAATCCAATTATACAGCGAGGTGAACATTTAACACTGAAAGAGTTTACTGTTAGTCATCCTCATACAAGTGATATGATTGCTGCTAAAGGTAGCGATTGCTTCGAAAAATGGGGTATAAAAACTAGCCAAGTCATGCTAGTAATTACGGACAATGGCGCCAACAGGATAAAAGCTTTTAAAACCATGTTTGTTGATAGATGCGAAACTGGCACTGATTCTGATGAGGAAAAGGATGATGAGGTTGACAATATTAATGAAAATAAAGACTATGAGAATGCAAGGGCAGAAACGACTGTTGATGGTCACTATTTGAAATTGAAACGCATGGCATATAGGCCTCATTCTATACAGCTAGTTGTTAATGAGATGTCAAAGTGTGCTGCCATACAACCGATACTTGATTCAGCGAGGCGTATGGTTGAAAAGTTTAGAAAATCATCTGTTGCAACCCAAAATCTAGTGTTGAAGAGCAAGAAAACTCTTATTGCAGATTGTCCCACAAGGTAGTCAAGCACATTTCTTCTACTGCAGTGACTAATTGAACTGAAGGTAAATGTGAATGCAGTAGCGAAAGAAATGGAAAGGGACACCCTTCTTTCAAGTGAATGGCAAACAAAATAGATCAGTTACTGAAGCTTCTGCCACCATTTGCCGAACATACACGTTTACTCGAAGGCGATAAACTTGTTATGTCATCAGTAATTCCAGCACTTATGGACATAGAGTATCATCTTCTTGGGGCACAGTCTGATCAAGCTCTGGATGCATCACTAAAAGAGCTAGAAGTCACCTATTTGGATGGCTTGAGGCGACGATTTGAGTTTGCGTTGGAACCAGAGTCTGATATTTTTTAACCTATACCTTCTGCAGCTTGCCTGCTTGATCCTAAAACTGTGTCAGCACTGTTCATTTCAGGAAAAAAGCATCTTCTAAATGCAGCAAAACAGTTTGTGTTGCGAGAGGAAACTGCTTCAGCAGCAGCAGCCGCATTAAGTGTGCACAGCTTGGTCAAGTGCTTTCAGCTGCTGGTCAGCCTATTCCTAACCGAAATATCACTGCAACTGCGTCTCCTGATAGCGTTTGTTCAACAGCCCTGACTACATCTGGACCTCCTCTCAAGCGCTTCAAATCCCTGACGCAACACATTGCCGACACCACACACATCACTAATATTTTATCTGCAGTTCGTGGACCTGAAGACGAACTGGAAGATTATTGTTGCACTATCAAGAAGCTGCCACAGCAGTCAGTGAGGATGGCAATGGTTTAAGCTACTGGCAATCACAGAACGTTCAAAAAACGTTTCCGTTGCTTGCACCATTGGCTTTAGATATATTGACTGCACCAGCATCGGAGGCTTAAGTGGAAATAATTTTTTCTATTTGTGGTGATTTGACAACTGGCAAAATTAACAGCACTAATCGCCGTAGGGGTGTGCCGGAATCCGGTCCGGAATCCGGTTCCGCCGGATTTTGCACTACCCGGTGAAATTCGGTTCCGCCGGATTTACATGTATCCGGAACAACCAGAATCCGGAATATACCGGATTTCGGAATTTGCCAGATTTTGTGACTCACCGGATCATAATCTGAAATAAAAGTAATTCTCTTTCCCGAATTCCATACGATCACGATACATGAATCGATTGTTTCGAGCGTTGAGCTTGTTTAATGTTTAATATTCCGAACATACCAGAGGCTAGAGTCAGCACCGCTAATAGTGGCCAATCGGCCCAATCCCATACATGATAGTGCAGGGATGAGTAATTATTATTCATGAAGTCATCTTAACCGCAATCACCAATGACGTTGTAACAGAAATAATAATCAACTATACTGCCCAAGCGCCTGGCCGCCACCTTACCAAGCACGGCAGACGACCATCAAATTGGTCCTGTGCTGACCTAGCCTATCTATGAATACTTTTAGGGACATTGCGCCATCTCTGATTGGCTGGTCGGTTACCACTTGGTTACCTAACGCTCTTTGGCGCGGCCCGCGGCGCTCAGCTGTTACAAATTATTTCGCCACATTGAATGCTTGAAATTGAAGTGGAGTTTATACTAAGGTTGTTAAGACCGCTCGTTTTTTAGGACCGGCTAACAGTGATGGTTAATTGTCTTTTTTAATATTTTATTTTGAGGACTCGTAGTTCACCGGTCTAAATATGAGAACCGGTTCAATAGCTCGTTAAAGTTAGCGAGCCATTTTTCATTAGTTTCAAAAACCAACGCCTCGCCCCGTCCGTTGTGACGTCATGTTTACCTCTCTAGTGTGTGATGCCGGTCAGCTCAGTCAAATCGCGCTTTAAAATTAATAATAAAATTATGAAGCTACGGAGTAAACAATGATGATAAAATGAAATTTATTTTTAAAAAACATTATTTTTCTATCGCCAACTCGCCAGAATAATTGAATTTTGCGGCGCACACGTTTCCCCTCCCCGTTTTTTCTGTTCAAATAAGGTTTGAGCCACACTCGCCGTACTATTAATTTGGTAATCAAATGCCTTCTACTAGCAGGAAAAGTGTCACTAAAAGACCGAACTCAAATTTGTGGGCCGATTAATCACCCGGTATCTTTGCTACGTCTTTCAAATACCTATCGTAATATAGGTACATGCACTTCACTAAGCGGCATGCGCCGATAAGTTTTTTAAATGCCTGAAACAGACTATAAACCGGTGATCAGAAAATGCCGATAGGTCACGGGGTCATATGCTTTTATAGCTTTATTTGTCTTTACGAGACACAGACTATAATTAATATAAATAGAAACAGCCAAAATCCGGAATCCGGAATAATCCGGATCCGGCGGATTTCGCATAAGAAAATCCGGAACCGGATCATGTTTAAAAAAAACGGATCCGGCACACCCCTACTAATCGGAGTCCAGAAAAACGGGTCTTTCTCAATCTGAACAGTCATTTGTTTTGACGTTTAGTCTTCACTCTTCAAGTGAACTTTTGTTACTTAGTTTAGTTAGTTCAGAGTTCTAGGTCTTAGAATGAATACATTTGTTTTATTTTTGACTTACGTTTTTGGCTTCTTATTATTATTACGTTTTTAGTTTTTGTTGTTTTGTACATGCACTGCAAGTCTGCTCGTCTACAACATAGTCACAAATTGAGTCATGGCACTGGTATATAAAATATAACACAATGTGATAGTTTGATTTATAATGTGACAATTGAGTGAATGGACTCAGTCTCAGTACACTGAGCTGTCATCTCTGTGACTACTATTTTTATGCTTCAATCTGTTTCAACAATTGGTCATGAACAATGATGTTATTATTTATTGGTGTTTACAAGACTAAAACTAAAAGTGAAACTTAAATGAATAAGACTATAACTAAAACTCAGGTGTTTTAGTTTTAGTCGACGAAAACTAAAACGAAAACTAAAATTGGGCCTAAAACTAAAACTAGACTAAAACTAAAATTATTACAGAAAAAACGAAATAAAAACTAAAACTAAAATAGGACCTGGGACTAAAACAACACTATTAGGAGGTGATAATATTTGGCAAGTAACACAAGATGGCAGCAAACTGTAGGATGGGACATGACTGACCAAGTAAAATATATTCAACTGAATGGGACTGCATAAAGCTTTTCAATAAACAACAAACTACACAAACTAATTGTGTAAGGCTGTGGTTACTCTGCACGCGAATTCGCTCATCTAGTATACGCGCGAACGCGCATCTGAAAAGTAATTTTTAAGGTGGTTACACTGCAAGCGATTGTTTCAGCTGATATCGCGCGAATTGCATTGTTTGTCTTGACAACAAACTTTAACCTTTATCCTTTTCGCTATTTAAAGACACATTTTGTGTGTTTATATAGACATCGCCTACTTTCGTTTTTATTTGTTTAGCTTAACAACCACTGTTGTTATTTAATAAATAATATTTGCATACAGAATTAAAATAGATAAAAATCAAATAAATCTCCCCCATTATTTCATTTAATTGGTAAATATCAGAGTGACATGTGGTTAAACCCAAATCTTTTTGAGTAAGAGTCTTAGTAAGAGTGTTGAATTTCGTTTACCTCGAAATTCGATCGCAACATAAAAATAAAACATTGTTTCCTAATACTAATATGATTAAATTGATTATTAGTCATTTTAGGCCTAGGCCGCTGGCGCTAGACCGCTAGACTAGAGTGCCTAGCCTAGAGTCACCGAAGAAGTTAGTCGTC
>MUZC01000083.1:610660-644904 GCA_002072015.1 Radix auricularia
TTTTTTTTGAGAGTGGACAATTGTCTTATGTCATGTCATCACTGCTAAATGTCGTGACATTTTCACTTCCACATGACAAGTAAAGATAAGGTGAATGTCAAGCGTTCATTAAAGTTTCAATCTATTTCATACCTTTTCTGCCCCTCCCCCCTTTTCCCAGTTGCTCAGCAGGCAGCTCGCACCAGTTAGATGAGGGCGATACCGCATATTTGATTATTTGAATCATATCAGATTACATCCTAGATACATCCTTTGAATTCAAGAACAGAAAAATGTAAATTTAGTTTGTTCTTTAAAAAAAAAAAAGTGTGTGTGTGTGAGGAAAGGGGGGGGGGGTCTGAGGCTGGATGTATTTCAAGTTTTATGACGTCATATTTGTTTATTAGCCATCGAAAAGATTAATATTTAATGTTGAATTTTCCAATTTTTTTTTTTTAAAGTTAACAATTTTTATGTAGCTAAACTGAAAATGATGTCCACATTTTATTTTTAAAAAACGGACGGCTAACATTAATAGCGGTCGGTCTTTCACTCAAGTAATTATGATAATCAATACGAATTGCTTTACAATCTATTTGGTAAACTTATTTAATTTTAAGGGTTGAGTTGATAATACAACGGTAAACTGAAAGTCAAGATTCTTTAAAAAGTATTTCTGCAATAACACGTCATTTATCTTCACATAATCCCTGAGTCTGTTTCCGGGAACTAGCTCAGTCAATAGTCTACGCCTAAGGTGTTTAGACACGTGCTGTAATGAGAAAATGTACTTTAACATTTCAAGCAGGTGCTTCCAACACTTTAAGTCGATCTATATTCGAAACTATCTTTATTTTGAATTCCTTACCAAAAATTGCAAAGGAAGGGTTAAGGGGGGGAGAGACCACATTTTTTTTAAAGCAGAGAAACACAATTAAGTTAGAGTTACGGGAGACAATCAACATCCGCTCACACGTGTCTTGCACTATTCCGCACAAGACGCGTCGAGATTTATTTAGTTAAACTCGAGTCCTGGTGCGCAGGCTTCTGTAACTGTTTATTGCTCCAAGCAACTTTCGGAGTCACCGTAAGTTTAAAGTATTTTGTAATTGTTAGACGTACAGCACATTCGGCATCCTCCCCTCCAATATTGTTTTACCACTCAGCGTTTGTCCTCATGTCTTGTTGTCTAGTGTCAATTTATGAGCACGAAATATTTAATTGTTGAACTCATACGTTAAAGTGCTGTTTTGTTTTTTTTAACAGGTGTGACTTATAAATAAACACGTATATTAACATCCCTCCAAGACAAAGCAATTTATCCTGGAGAAATTATGGTGAATTTTGAAAACATTATTTTGTTTATTTTTATTCTAGACGGGGCAAAAACCTCTTCAAATGACATGCTTCAAACCAGTAGTTCAAACTATTTCAATACCACAACATGCGTCATAGCATCCATATGACACGATTTAATAAGTGGGTATTATTTATTTGTTCTTCAGTTCATAATTAGTAGGCACTGCAGCACGGATGGAGATATTGCTATAATATTGTAGCGTCGAGACGGGCGAGGAGACCAATAAAAATCTAAAAATACCCGCTATTTATAGCCACTGCTTCGGGTGAACTCACTGACGGTCTGCCCTCAAATAAACGTTGTCATTGCTGGACAGGGTGCAATCACCAGATATTGCGATAAATCCTAACATTTTCTTGTACTCTTCAAACTTCGCCCTCGGCACAGGCCATTTGGTTCGAGACTAGCCGACAACACCCTCGTATGTTATCGCTGAGCGTGGATGAACATGGCCAAATACAAAATGATGTGTGGGTTAAAAAAAATAATACATTGATTCTAATGTTATTTTCGTGATAAGGGCTCTTGAGAATTAAAGTGCAATCGCACAATGTGATTGATTCAAGCATAATGGTTAATAACTATCCCAAAAAGTCGTGACATGCATTAGATATTTCCAATGAGTGGCAAACGTTCGTAATATATATAATATATACAATATATAAATAGGTTAATATCAGAAACATTACCAGTTAAAAGACCCTGGCATCTTGTGTCCCCATCTGGTTCATTTCTTTTTACAACAACAACAATTCTTTCATTAAGCTGACGAACAACTTTATCCATCCTTAGAAATTATATAATGATTACATTTATTTTATAATGAAAAACAAAATCAGTCAGCGTGAAGAGCGTTGTTATTATATCGAAGAGCCAAAACTCTGCCATGGATTTTATGGTTCAAGCTTTGATGTGATCTGTTTGTCCATTGCAATGTCAAGGTAATGACCTTGTGGAAGCCAAACTGTTTGCGCAATGGGACATTAAATTAGAGCATGCATGGCATTTCATCGACCATGTCATTCTATGGTCCTGCCAATTAAATGCCTCAAAAAGACATGAATTGAATTTTGATATGCTACAACACTAACCGTCAAATACAGACAGATGGTGACGGCCTCTACCTTCAACATTCAGTCTATTCTACTTCATTCTGTAACCCCATATGACCATGACAATTGGATATGTTATGACTACTCGTTATGGTTCACTTTTTGAGGTGCCTCATCAAAATCACACATGCATGACCGCCTTCAACTGGGACTGAGTACTTGGTACTCGGTAACGTGTGACACATTTTTCTAATTGTATGTTAGTAAATTAGGGTTTCAACGATAGTTCGGTACTACTGTCCTAACGTATACCAAACAAATCATGGTCTCAGCGCTTTGGAGTACTACTGTATCCCAAAGAAATCATTGGTCTCAGCACTTTGGGGTATCTGTATCCTAGCGTATACCAAACAAATCATGGTCTCAGCACTTTGGAGTACTACTGTATATCAAACAAATCATTGGTCTCAGCACTTTGGTGTACTACTGTCCAAGCGTATACCAAACAAATCATTGGCCTCAGCACTTTGGAGTACTACTGTCCAAGCGTATACCAAACAAATCATGGTCTCAGCACTCTGGAGTACTACTGTATATCAAACAAATCATGGTCTCAGCACTTTGGTGTACTACTGTCCAAGCGTATACCAAACAAATCATGGTCTCAGCACTTTGGTGAACTATTGTATACCAAACAAATCATTGGTCTCAGAACTAGCAATATCTTATGCCACGAGTGTTTATTAAAGCTTACATCAATCTGGTGTAAAGTTCTACTAGACTGAGGTCTAGCCTAACAGCCATCGTCAGTTCAAAATACGAGTGACTAATAATTCGGGTATAAGAGGAATTTTTTTTTCTTAAATGTTTAATTAAACAACCCATACAAATCAAAGTTTTTTGACTATAAATGCTTTATATATGAGACATTAATAAAAAATATTGATTATGTTAAATATAATACGCACCGTGCGACAGACAAGCTTAAACATTTAAAGATTGGGAAAATATTATAGAAGTATGATCAATATAATATGACAGAATAAAGATGTGCATGCTATGTAGAGATACATAGAGATAATCTAAATACTTATTTATTTATTGAAATTACATTCAATCGATATAAAATTTGAGAGAATGCATTGCTGTGTGACAAAAGTTCAGCTCAATAAGATCACGGGAAGGGGGTCATTTTTTGCTTCTTTTTTCCGCGGCACCACGACAGACAGAAAAAAACGGGGAAGTTAATATACGTGATTTCATTTAAAATCTATTGCCCGTTTATTAATGCTAACAAGGGAAAGTTAGTGGTACTAAATTTAGCAGCACCCTTACATACACACAACTGAAAATCCAACATAAAATTTCGCAAGCATCCATAAGCACCCAGATTAGATAAGCAGTTACCCTTCAATGAACACGACCCAAATCCCACGGTCCCCCAAAAAATGTTCACAGCGAATTGGAAAGATTAAAATTGCACCTTCCACCTCCCCGCTGCCTTTTGTTTGAAGAACTTACCATAACAAAACGATGAATGTGTCTGTTAGACCAAGTTGAACGTGACTATAGTTGTTAGACCACACTAAACGTGACTGTGTTTGTTAGACGTGACAGTCAATAAACGTGACTCTATTTGTTAGACCACAATAAACGTGACTCTATTTGTTAGACCACAATAAACGTGACTCTATTTGTTAGACCACAATAAACGTGACTCTATTTGTTAGACCACAATAAACGTGACTCTATTTGTTAGACCACAATAAACGTGACTGTGTTTGTTAGACCACAATAAACGTGACTGTGTTTGTTAGACGTGACAGTCAATAAACGTGTCTAAACATTCTCAGAACCCACTAGACCAGAACGAGCCGTAAGTTAGTCATACACAGAAAATTGTGGATATTGTCTGGTCACTGACCCGTGGTCAGGCGGAGGGGAGCGGAGTGGCGGATTAAAAAGTATATTTTCACAACAGCGTTTCTCAAGTAAGTTATGATTTAATATCGTGTATAAAATTTCAAATAGGGAATGTGCAATAAACTACCACGACCCATCATTTTATTTTTGTTCAGAGAAATTAAGTTAGAGCTATAAAAAATAAAATAAAAAATACGACTCTAACAAAATCAAACAAGTCTTAGAACTTCATCCCAGTCTTAGACGGAGTACTCTCTAAACGGAATGGAGGTTATTTTAACTGACGCTAGGCCAAGATCAAGATGTCTAAGTGGTTTTTGAACGGAACAGAAGGATACACTATTTTTACGTAATTTTGTGAACCTTTTAAATTTACGCGTGACTCTTAAAAGTATCATACAAATATGATACCAAAATCATACATCGAATATCGTGCCAAACTATTAGGATACCAAACTTGCACTCATCGATTTTGAATGACGTGACAAGTTATAATCATAGTGACCTGCACCATAAATAATATTGTATATGTCTTAGATCAGCGTTAATGAATTGTGATTAGTTCCTACAACTCGGAGCACTTAAGGACATTCACTTTATCCACCACTGACATAATCGGAAAATGCCGATTCTTTCTCATTGGAAGTGTTCCAAGAATTTTTTTTAATTATTTTTATTTTATATTTTATTTATTTATTTTTTTTTTGTTGATAATTCTCCAAAATATTTAGAAACGTGACGACCTACGTAATGCGGACGTGTCTATTTTGGGTTAGATCTATTCTTAGCTGTAAAAACGTGCAATCCTTTTGTTAAGAGAGCCAAGTATTTACCACCCATGGATCGTATAATATCCTGTATTACAGGAATACATCTTTGGCTTTAAAATGCAGTTATCCTACTGTAAAATATTAATTTTTTTTAACTCAAGTGCATTATTTTTCGATTCCTAATTTTTACATTTTTAAATAAAATAGATGACTATTTTTTTTAAATGGCAAATAAAGTGAGTTCAAAATTTGTAAATCGTTTTAGTAAATTTTAAAATTCTAAGACCTTCACAGCAAATGACTAGCAGTACAGAACTCTCCCCCCCCCCCCCCCACAAACTACTCAGGTTTAGACACATACAGAGATGATAGAAAATAAAAAAAACATATATTATAAAAACTTAAGAAACTTCAAGACAAAGCTCGAAACAAGACAAAAAAAGTGAAAAGCAAAAATCCACATTATTTATAATGTTATAATTCTGTCTTGTTCTCATTTGCAATCAATACATAAAAGTATCAGTATGTCTTTCAAAAGATTTAATCTAATTCCGACTCAGTAAAAAAACTTTTGGCCAAATCTCCTTGAGCTACAAGTTACGTCTTCTTTTACCAACAAATTGCTGGTACGTGCCTTTAGTTTTGCCTGTTCATGGAGATGGCTTTAGGGAACATTTGAAAGAACAGAATCTCTTCCGATCGCTAGTCATCTGTTAGTACAGCACTGATGACGCCTTCAGCACTCATTTAGACCTTAACTAGGTGCGATAGTTCTAAATTACTAAATATAAATTCTTTATCTCAAACTTATGGACGGAATGCAAACGTTTCTATTAAACAAACTTCGTAGTCAATATTCTATTTATAGCTGTACAACTCTAGCTAATATCTGCGCTGTTATTTGAAATCCACATTTGGTTCCAAGGCTGAAGGCTTAAGACTGGAAATTCCCGATTGTGTTTCCTATTTCTTGTTTTCCGAAAATTCAATTTGTTCTGACCTATAGTCGGTAAGTGTGATATTACCTGTAGCTCCTTCCTCAACCTCCCCCCCCCCCACGCAACACACACACACCCTCACCCCGCACCCACCACACCAGTCAATTTAACATCAACACCAGATTCTGCTGGCCGACCGACCGACCGACCCCCTTTCGCTCAATGATGTCGTGTAACAGACGATTCTTTTGTTTTAGCACTATTGATTGGAGCAGACAGGCCCCATCTTGTGCTGGCCGGGAATTTCCGGTGCTGCCGCACACGATAAAGCCTATTAGCCAGCCAGGACTTTTTGTCTCTGTCCATGTCTGACCGCAACCACAAGCCGGGGCTCGGCTGAGTATGGTAATCTATGTGACAGAAGTTCTCAAACCGCGGTTGTTTACGATGTACCCCCTACCCCTCCCCACAGAGTTCTGAAAATTGAAATTAAGAAAAATTGTTCCCCCACCCCAACCCCCTTTCAAACATCCCCTATTGCAGATAAACTAAATGTTTCTTTTTTAAAAGACATTTTTTTAATGTTAAAAAACAATTCTATAATTGTTATCAAAGTACTCTAGAGCCTATAGTTCTCAAAGTACTCTATAGTCTGTGGTCTATAGTTCTCAAAGTAATCACTATTTATGGTTGTCCTATCAAATTATTTATATTGCTATTTTTCGTTATTAAACATCATTTTCCCTTAAAGTAGACCTAAAACAACTCTTAGCTACCTTCTGAAGTAGGGTTTAATGAATTCTATGAGATGTTTCTTGGTTCTCAAACATGAGAACCGCTGCCATGTGACGCTGAGACTATGATGTCTTTAGGATTGTACAGGGATGGACCGTGCATTTAATTGACCTACATTCTCAGGACGACGATTCCAGGAACGAATCTTAATTGGGTCGAGCCAGTTTGTTCGTCATTTCGTCTGTCTGTAAATATGTCCTTCTATCACATTACAACGTCGTTTCTATTAAAGAACGATCTTTCTGCACAGAAGATTAATGCACCCTACGCTTATCCATTATCTGTGTCTAGTCTTACACTTTTCTGGCGCTTTAAATGTTGACAATGTGTTCACCATATCACATCCCTTCAATTCATGTCCCCCTTCATGTTACATTACCTTTACTTGGTCTGTTTAACGGGTGTCTACACTACAGTCTAAATTTGTATGTAGTTTTTTTTGTTGTTTGTTTGTTATCAATAAACAAATTGGAATTAATATGCTGGCATGAGTTATAAGCCAAGGGGTCAAATGTCGGAGTAACTAAATACCACAACTAAATTGAATTGTTTACGTCTTCGGCTTTCATATACATTTAGAACCAAAAGTCGTTTTCTTAAAATATTGACGATATGTATTCGGGAAATTCAATAGCACGATCTGCTGAAGGCAGAATGACCTTACATTTGGACGTGGGCCATGTTGTAGTAATAGAGGGTTACAACACGCGTGGCTCGTGCCACTGACAGTGCAGATATCTTCCAATGACTCGTGGGAGCGTTGACTTGTCACCGCAAAGACAGGTCATACTCCTCTAGATAGAGGGTGTGCAGCGTACCATTGGTGTCTATAATCAGAGGCATAACTCACTGGTGCCAGGGTGCTGAAAGGGGGGGGTGGGGGTGGAGGTGCAGCGTTATTTTGATGTCTTTAATCAGAAATATTAATCACTAGTGCCAGAACAACTTGGGGGGAGGGAGAGAGATGGAGGTGCATCGTACTTTTCATGTCTATAACAGAGATATAACTTAATTTTGTCATTCGGCTCGAGTAAGGCTTACTTCACAGTACCAACCATTTCGTCTACAGGACATTGGAATCTTGACCCTCTACACTTTAAGCTTATTTCTGATTTGGTCTATAGATCAAGTGGGTACAATTCCTTTTAAGCCAAGATAAAACTGAGAATTTAAGAATGTATCAAGGCAAAATATATTTTTTCTACTAATCACGTGTCTAAAATGATTTTGTTTTATCAATATTCTAAAAATGTATCAGCCTCGGTATTAGCGGACTGCCAATATACGCGGTGTGATTTCCCGAAGACTTGCTGATTATTTCTATATCAGAGTGTAGGTATAACATTGTTATATCAGAGTGTAGGTATAACATTGCTATATCAGAGTGTAGGTATAACATTGTTATATCAGAGTGTATGTATAACATTTTTATAGCAGAGTGTAGGTATAACATTGTTATAGCAGAGTGTAGGTATAACATTTCTAAATCAGTGTGTAGGTATAAAATTGTTATATCAGAGTGTAGGTATAACATTGCTATATCAGTGTGTATAACATTGTTATATCAGTGTGTATAACATTGTTATATCAGAGTGTAGGTATAACATTGTTATATCAGAGTGTAGGTATAACATTGTTACATCAGAGTGTAGGTATAACATTGTTATATCAGAGTGTATGTATAACATTGTTATATCAGAGTAATGGGAAAGACGTAAACAAGGTATGGGTTAGCCTGACCGGACGTATCCGGTCAGGCTAACCCATACCTTGTTTACGTCTTTCCCATTATTTTGTATAAGCCTGATTGCAGTCCTACCCCTCATTTTGTTATATCAGAGTGTAGGTATAACATTGCTATATCAGTGTATATAACATTGTTATATCATTGTGTAGGTATAAAATTGCTATATCAGTGTGTATGTATAACATTATTATATCACAGTGTAGGTATAACATTGTTATAGCAGAGTGTATCTATAGATATGACGTTGCAATTTCATGAAAAAAACTTTTCTCTTTCTGAAACAAACCCCACTCTCAACCAACAATTTCTTTCCACAAACCTCTCTCTTTACAAATCTTCCCTCTCCACAAAAACTTCCTTTCCCAAAAACTTCAATCTCCACAAAAACTTCCTTTCTCCAAAACTTTCCTCTCCACAAAACCTTCCAGTCCCCAAATTCTCCCTCTCCACAAAAAATTACTTTCCCCAAAAACTTCATCTCCACAAAGATTTCCTCTCCACAACCCCCCCCCCCACCGCCTCCCAAAACCTTCAGCTCCCCTACAATTCACAAAACAAAACATTGTTAATCATTCCGTATCCGCCATCTATGTCAATGTTTCTGTAAACACGAACGTCTCTGATTCCCCATCATGTTTTTTTAATATGTACCGTAACGGGATATTAATGCCGCGACCTCTACTATTTTATCACAGAGTCCATTAATCAGGCCACCCTAACATGTGCTTGCTATGTGCTTGACTTTCTCTCAGCATATTTGTCTGTAGTCTAGACACGATATCTGTTGCCTTATCGTAAATCTTATTTCAAATTTTTATTTGGCATGTTTTTAGAGTTATGGTTCCGAGAGTATTCCTAAACCAATCTTTGGAGTTGAGCCGTACCATTAATGGTCATAACTTGAGGTGTTTTCACCATTAATCGTCACATCGTAATTTTAAATGTTCGCGTACATCTGTAATTTATTTATTGCTTTTTCTTTATACTCGAGATGTGGTCTGCAAACAGCACTCCCCTCATTTGTTATCTTGAATGTGCCACTTCGAGTAAACATCCCTTCCACCCTCCTATGTGCCTCATAGGGCAAACATCCCTTCCACCGTCCTATGTGCCTCATAGGGCAAGCATCCCTTCCACCCTCCTATGTGCCTCATAGGGCAAACAGCCCTTCCACCCTTCTATGTGCCTCATGGAGCAAACATCCCTTCCACCCTCCTATGTGCCTCATAGGGCAAATAGCTCTTCCACCCTCCTATGTGCCTCATAGGGCAAACATCCCTTCCACCCTCCTATGTGCCTCATAGGGCAAACATCCCTTCCACCGTCCTATGTGCCTCATAGGGCAAACAGCCCTTCCACCGTCCTATGTGCCTCATGGAGCAAGCATGCCTTCCACCCTCCTATGTGCCTCATAGGGCAAACATCCCTTCCACCCTCCTATTTGCCTCATAGGGCAAACATCCCTTCCACCTTCCTATGTGCCTCATAGGGCAAACATCCCTTCCACCCTCCTATGTGCCTCATAGGGCAAACATCCCTTCCACCCTCCTATGTGCCTCATAGGGCAAACATCCCTTCCCCCCTCCTATGTGCCTCATAGGCAAACATCCCTTCCACCCTCCTATGTGCCTCATAGGGCAAGCATCCCTTCCACCCTCCTATGTGCCTCATAGGGCAAACAGCCCTTCCACCCTCCTATGTGCCTCATAGGGCAAACAACCCTTCCACCCTCCTATGTGCCTCATAGGGGAAAACAGCCCTTCCACCCTCCTATATGCCTCATGGGGCCAACATCCCTTCCATCCTCCTAAGAGCCCCTTAGGGTAATCATCCTATCCACCCTCCTATGTGCCCAATTGGGAAAATATTGCTCTCTTTCCTCCTATGTGTCCGATATATAAAACAGATCTGCTCCCTAATATGTGCCCCATATTGTAAGATTACATATCATAATCAACCAAATCTTAATATTTTTATTTAAAAAATTAAATTAAGTATATTGTTAACGAATGCGAACTTTCTTAATGATGACCTTTTCATTGCTTTTCGCTCAAAACAGCTGGTCAATGGGCGGTCTACTGAGCTACGGTTACACAAGGCAAAGCTGTTGTTTTGTCTTGCTTTCATTTAGCACAGCGACCTCAACCTCTCATTTATCACTCGCAAAACATCAACAATTTATTAACTAATAGGCTCCGCATCCGGCCTTGACCCTCGGGTCGTCTGAGACCTTGGCTGGATGACCTTGTGATATTTCCCATGTTTTCACCATTGTTAAAGCGCCGCGTCCTTGCTCTATATATCTTACAGAACCTGCAAACTTTAGCAAATTTAAGTTATAACAAAACAATGTTATACTTGCCGTCATATTGGAAAGTGATTCCCGCTGTAACTATTGAGGATTTCTGTAGATGAAGAGTCAAGTATGAGCAGACATCCCAGGGGACATACGTGATTTTATCTGTAAAGGTCAAAGATTTTTATTATAAACTACATTCGAACTTAATCTACCAGATACATTATGTTTAATTATGTTACGAGGGTAAATGTGTACATTTCAGGAAGTTAAATATATTGCTTTTATCAAACAAGTTACTTTGGCTTTGGAAAAAAAAAACTAGTATTCTATAGAATAAGAATGCGATAAAGCTTTTACATAAAATACAAGATACCAAAATTGTGCACTCAAAACAAACTAAAACTTTATTTTATTGACTAATACAAAAAATAAACGTTTCTGCTAATGCCTTCGTCAGTACAAATGATTTAAACAAGTAATACAATTATATTTACATTTTATAAACATTTCTATATCATGGGAAAATAATTAGGTAAAGCTAAATAAAAACAGATAAATAACAAGGAATGACCCAAGATATAATAGATAAAAAGGGGAGGGGGGTATCAAAAGTAAAGTTTCAGTGAAAACAAATAGTCTAAGGAAAAATATTCTACATTATGTAAAATTTTGATTTTGGTTTAATCCACATGGAACCAACGTAAAAAATCGTTTTATGAATCTATTGACAGTATTGAAGAACCGCACGCTGGCCGCGTCCTGTGATAGCCACACAACAACCTCATGATTATTTGTTGTTGGGCCCCACATGCCAAACTGACTCAGGTGTTAATAAAATAATGAGAGATTTTTTTAATTGTGTGTGGAGTTTTATTTATTGCCATAATTTTTTGAGTAAGTTGTTAAAGTCTGTTTTCATATCTGTAACTTGTTAATGTTGTCTCCTTTTATTTCTTGTCTGTTCATTTCTGGCGGCAAACTGAACATTTTGCTGGTGCCCAACCAACGGGCCAGTTGACCACGAACAGGCTACCAAGTTGTAGAAAATAATTTGCGAGGGGAAGAGGGTAGGTTTAAATCATTCACTTCAAGGTGTCGCTACTGTCTCAGGAAATCTTTGATTGGGGTTACATAGGTTCTCACATTCAAAAGAGCTGCGACATGCGCCCTGTTGGACATGTCAGGTGACTTCATGTAACTTTCCTTCCCGGACATACACATCCCAGGATCAACGTATTGACATTTTAACTAGTAATCAGCAAACATCTTTCGACATTTAAAAATTATAAACTTGAAATTACTAACGCGATTAAATTTGGTTTTTTTTTGTTTTGTTTTTTTTATCAACTGCTAATTTAATCGCACATAAATAAATAAAAATATTTTCATTACAATTGTAAGAATGGTGCGACCACTTACACACACGATGTAGTTATTAGACTGTGGCCTACTTGAGACATAAGTTGTTGTTTTTTTTTGTGAGCAATATTACTGCCAGAAATTAGGATATTATCTAACTTTTACCTCCATGCGCCTGTTTACAGTACAATACATTCGAAATATCTTTGAATTTACTTGTTCTTGGATGAGGTCATTCTTAGATATAATCTGTTTCGTTTTTTTTAATTTTATATTTTTAATTACCAAACACTTTCTAAGTCTTTCGAATTTATCAATATTCAGACACAAAGGTGAGTTTTTAGCAGTTAATTTAAAATAATATTAGTAATAAAATAACAAAGAACAAGTAATTTTTTTAAAAAACATAAAAAACAAGTTTTTCACTATAAATCCTTTATATGCGAGACATAACTATAAATATAAGGAGGTTCATTATAATACGCAGGGCAAAACAATCCGAAAATACAAAATTCTAGCTCTGTCTCCTAAAATGTGTTTAAGATAATGCGCACCGAACGTGAATATATTTTTAAAAGGTAATGCGCGACACGAAAGGTTGTTGAACATAATACGCACCATAACACTCTATCTAAAAAATTAACATGATACATTTAGATAAATAAAATAATTTTAAAATTCAATAATTCAATTACTGCCCATTCGATCGATTTGAAATTTTGATGCACCTTTTTATCATCGGCATGAGTCTCCCTGCAAAATTTCAGCTCGCTAGCTTACGAGAAAGTGGGTTAAAAATCGATCCAACGTTTTTTCGGCAAGCAAGCACGCAAGCACGGTCGCACGCACGGGCTCAGACACCACAAGTTAATATAAAGTATTTAAAAAAGATTTCACGGTGTCTTAAACAAAAGGGTCGAAACGTCCCCGGGGTCGAAACGTCCTGGGGTCGAAACATCCTGGCGTCGACCCCTCCAGGGGTCGAACCGTCCGGGGTGAATCGCCCTGTGGTCGAACTGGCAGGGTCGAACAGTCTGGGATCGAAGTGTCCGACCACCAGAAAGGAAAAAATCAATAATATTTTGAAAATACTAAAATAATATTCAAAATATTTTATTTTTCTGAAAGTGAGCATATCCAACAAAAATAATAGAATTATGGCAAGCTGAAGAGTAAAAATTACCTGTGTACTTTTGGCAATATATCCTACAATCTGTCAATCACTTGCATGAGTACATCAGATTTATCATCCTCACATATAATGCCTGTTTAATGAGCACTCTTGTGCATGAAAGTGTAGCATCCATTTCGATCTCAAAGTTTGACAGATCATTAAATAAAATTACAAATTATGTTTGGAAACTTTGGAAAATTGCGTGCAATTTGTTCTGTAATAAGCTCCAAGCATGATCAATGTTTAAAAAGCTTTTGATTTTTTAGATCATTTTTCTACATCTCTGTAAAATATATAGACCCTATATTAAGAAATGAATTTCTTCAAATACACCATCATTAGGAGAGTTATTAAGTCTGATTGGAGCGCCTTAAAATATTTGTTTGGATTTACATCTTATAGCATATTCTTGCTTACACCAATAATTTTAAATGTTACTTCCCTGGAGCCACGGGAGACAAGAAAATTTGAGACATTCTAAATGACTTGAGATTAGTAAAAGTGCTCACTTATGAATTCACGCTTTGCTCGTGGCGACTTGATTCTTCGCACCGGGGTGTGAGATCGCCATGATTGCCCCTACAAGGTTATCTGGAGGTCGTAAGAAAATTCTCTTGTTATTCCGATGATGTAAAGCGTACTTTCTCTGCGTCAGTGGATCTCAAGACACGATAATTCAGGACCAAGAACTGATGAATATGCAAATCTTCATCTGTCGATCTCCCATCAGCGTCATTCTCTTAGCATGAAGGCATTCACCATTGTGCATTGGACAGCAAGCACTGGGAAGTAGGTATAGGGCAGTGAGCAGTGGGAGTAGGTAAAGGGCAGTGGACAGTAGGTATAGGGCAGTGAGCAGTGGGTAGTAGGTATGGGGCAGTGATCAGTGGGCAGTAGGTATATGGCAGTGAGCAGTGGGTAGTAGGTATGGGGCAGGGATCAGTGGGCAGTAGGTATAGGGCAGTGGGCAGTAGGTATAGGGCAGTGGGTGGTTGGACACTTCGACCCCGGAGGATTCGACCCCGGACGGTTCGACCCTGCCAGTTTGACCCCAGGACGTTTCGTCCCCAGGATGTTTCGACCCCGGTCGGTTCGACCGCGGACGGTTTGACCCCGGACGATTCAACCCCGGGTGATTCGACCCCGGACAGTTCGACCACAGGACGTTTCGATCCTAGGGCGTTTCGACCCCGGACGTTTCGACCCTTTCGTTTCTAAACTGTGAATTTTTTTTTCATTTATAATATATTCTACTACTATTATTATTTTAAATTAATTTTTGGTTTATTATTAATTATAAATTAAAAACAGAATTTCAACTCCTATCCCAAACACACTTTAAAAAGACCTAATTTATAATTGGGTTTTAAAGATGTATATGTTAAAGGGGTTCAAAAATTTTCACTGTGATAACAAAAATAAATTAGTTTTTTTTTAAATATTTTTTTAAATATGAACAATGCACCTCGCAGGCGTTGGAACCATTACAAACGCGCGCCCTTCAATTTGCTTCTTGTGTTCCTTTAACACTTAAAGACACCCCCTCCCAGAAATACTGATTTTAATTAGATGTACAAAGTTGTCAGTATTTTTTTAGTTACAAAATTTCAATAGTTAATGCCGCTGCGTATCATGCAATAATACCATTGAAGCTGCTAGGGCCTTATGACCTGTCTGAACGTTAAACCATTGTTAATTACATTTTTTCCGGGGCTTACATGACATGTTACAAGGGCTTGTAGACTTAGTGACCACCACATCACGCCGTGTGCCGTGTGGTGGCGAATGTTATGGGAAAGGTAAATTAAGTGAGAATGGGGGGTGCAGTGAGAATGTAGGCACCTTTAGAAAGGACGGTCTGACCACATTGCCTTTTTATTGCCCGATTACATGGGATCGGAGTTGGGGTGCAGTTAGATTTAAGATAGGTTTCCTGAGAGGAATAGCGCATTTATCATAGTCATGAATGTACGTTGAATGTTGACTGGTTTTACTTGTATATACTTTTTTTTCAAATCATGGTAAATTAAACGTTAAAAATAACTATTTCAAACTGAATTTAATTTTTAATCCATAATAATATTATGTTAAATTATTTTTATACCAAAACTAAATTTTTAAAAGTATATATAAAAAAATAATAATAAATCTCTACGGTTTAGATACAAAGGGGTCGAAACGGCCAGTGGTCGAACTGTCCGGTGTCGAATCGCCCGGGGTCGAATCGTCTGGGGTCGAACCCACCGGGGTCGAAACGTCCTGGGGACGAAACGTCCTGGGGTCGAACTGGCAGGGTCGAACCGTCCGGGGTCGAATCGTCCGGGGTCGAAGTGTCCGTAATTCAGGGCAGTGGGCAGTAGGTATAGGGCAGTGAGCAGTGGGTAGTAGGTATAGGGCAGTGGGCAGTAGGTATAGGGCAGTGAGCAGTAGGTATAGGGCAGTGGCAGTGGCCATTAGGTATTGGTAAGTGAGCAATGGGAAGTAGGTGTCGGGCATTGAGCAGTGGGAAGTAGGTATTGGGCAGTGAGCAGTATGTGTGGGGCAGTGAGCAGTGGGAAGTAGGTATTGGGCAGTGAGCAGTATGTATTAGGCAATAAGCAGTGGGCAGTAGGTATTGGTCAGTGAGCAGTGAGAAATATGTATTGGGTAGTGAGCTGCAAGTATTGGGCAGTGAGGAGTATGTAATGGGCAGTGAGCAGTAGGAAGTATGTATTGAGCCCTATAACCCTGTGTTCAAGTTGAACGAGGTGATACAAACTTAAACATAAAGGTAGAACATATTTACTTTATTGATCTATGCCATCAGTCATCCAGCTGCCCAGCCAACATGTAATCCAACACCACCACTTAATCTACTGACAGGCTACCAAGTGTTAACGGTCGTGGTAACTGAGTTTTATGAGAAATCCCAGCTGATTCACACGATTACCCACATATAGATATAAACATACACACACATCCGCCTAGGCGAGACACACGCCTTCACCGATTGTTAACACACTCACACACACTCAAACACACCCACATGTGGGACAAGAGATGTCCGGTGATCATCGAGGCGTAAATTGTTCCTCTTGGCCTTGACACTGCGTGATAAAAAGGTGTGGCGATTACGTCATTTTACGCTCCAGGTGACGTCACGGAACTGTTGTGACTACGATTCGTGGCGGCGAACAATAGGACATTAACAAGTATAAACCGACTGTTTCCTGGAGGTGGTTAGTAAGTCGGGGGCCACAGTTACCTGGGACTGAGGTGGTCAGTTAGCAGGGGACCAGTTACCTTGGATTGAGATGGTTAGCTAGAAAGGGACCACAATTACTTGGGATTGAGGTGGTCAGTTAGCAGGAGACCACATCTACCTTGAGAATGAGATGGTCAGTTAGCAGGGGACCAAAGTTACTTGGGATTGAGGTGGTCAGTTAGAAAGGGACCACAGGTACCTGGGATTGAGGTGGTCAGTTAGCACCAGACCACAGATACCTGGGACTGAGGTGGTCAGTTAGCAGGGGACCACAGTTACCTTGGATTGAGGTGGTAGGTTAGCATGGGACCAGTTACCTTGGATTAAGGTGGTCAGTTAGCAAGAGACCACAGCTACCTTGTGACTGAGATGGTCAGTTCACAGGGGACCACAGTTACCTGGGATTGAGGTGGTCAGTTAGCAGGAGACCACAGCTACCTTGTGACTGAGATGGTCAGTTCACAGGGGACAACAGTTACCTGGGATTGAGGTGGTCAGAGGTAAGGAAGCGACAGCCACCTGGGAGGCACTGGGAGAAGTAATGGGAAGAGAAGGTTGTTGGGTCCTAACTTTGCTAACGGGCTCCCATTTTAATCTTGGATTGTATTTCATTATCATGAGTCCTGTGAAAATCTCGAGGAAAATGTAGGGAAGAAACATAATGTGTTCGTTTGCTTGCAGCACTGGTAATGAAGAAAAAAATAAGTAAAGTTTTGTACTTTAATTTTACTTTTCCCCATTTAAAATTAAAAACAAAAATTAAACAAAGTACTCTGCTATAAATCGAACTTGAGGAAAAATATACAATCACATGAAACATGATTTCCGAGCGATGTTTTACACACTAACAAATGTTATCATTCAACACCTGAGGCTCATACATTTGATGATTGAGAGTCAAATAGATTGTACATCGTTTGAGATCTCATCGCGAATGGAATTTCGATTTTTCAGTTTACAGCTTGGGATGTTTACAAACGAAATTTCATAACTTGTGTGTATTTTGACATTATTTTGTCACCGGGTCATGTACTACTATTACTACTATTCATCGATGTCAACGATACTATCATATTCGAAATCCAATAAAAACGTGCAAAAAGTCAAATTGTGGCGTGGGAAGTGGTGGAAGGTACTGAAGTACGCCGCCCCACCCCCCACAAACAATATCACGTATTTAAGAGGCGGAAACATAATCGGGTTGTTGTGGGATCATAAACTAGGGGCGCCCCGGGTGGCGCTCAACAGAGATTTACCACTGATGTCGTCACATGTTGTTTTGGGTGTGGGAATGGGGATATCACGCCGTGAGAGACGTATCCTAGGTCAAAGATCACGTGGTCTGTTTGTGCCAAGTCACGCCCCGGTAAGGTCCCGCGTGATCGCCACGAGACTAGTCTTAGTGGCTCAGTTGCTGGACTCCTGTTATTAATCACAACCGTAAACACGCTCTGTCGTCACCTTGGGTGGGTGGAGGTTGGTGGGGACGATGGCTGTCGTACTCTCCGACTCTCCGTGTCCATGTTGATGGTGAGGCCGACCTTGTGCCATTTTACAACAATAAGAGTGCCGTGGCCCACGCAATCTGGGAGTGGTTACGAGGATTTGAGATAACGTAGCAAAGGATAACAATGGTTGGGTGGGGGAGGTGGTGGGGTGGGGGTGTTACATTCATGCTTCTACTGCTGGCAACCTGTGGCAGACCTTGACAACGTCCTACACCTCAACCAGCCTTTGAAAATACATACATTTTAAACAACCCCTAACAACCTTGAAAACGTCATACTTTTACAACCCAAAAACAACTTTGCTAACCACCATTTATCAACTTTGCTAACCAACATCAATCAACTTTGATAACCAACATCAATCAACTTTTACAACCCAATCAACTTTGCTGAACAACATCTATCAACTTTTACAACCCAAACATCTTTACTAACCAACATCTATCAACTTTGCTAACCAACATCAATCAACTTTTACAACCCAATCAACTTTGATAACCAACATCAATCAACTTTTACAACCCAATCAACTTTGCTAACCAACATCTATCAAATTTTACAACCCAATCAACTTTGCTAACCAACATCTATCGACTTTGCTAACCATTATCTATTAACATTGTATACACGAGACTGACCACTACATTCAAACAGTTGTTTTCTGTTTTCTTAACGTAGCGATGAACTCAGTCGGCATTGTCTTAATATGTTGGAAAACCATTGTTGATATTTTCAAGAGTCCTGTGTTTCGAATTCAAAGGAGTTGGAAAGGGTAGGTGAGGGGGGTGTATTTTCAATAGCACAGTTTTAATATTCCTTTTTCAGAAAAATTCTAGAGCTTTATCTGTGTCCACTCTCAGAGCTCAAAAAACTAGAATAATATCTCAGTACAATCTTAATTTATATTTTAAATCCCTTATATTTAACTCGTGGCGTCTGCTTGAGCCTTTGATTTCTTGCCCGATACCTACTTGGCTGGGGAGCTGGATGACTAATGGCATAGATCAATAAATTAAATATGTTCTACTTTATGTTTAAGTTTGTATCACCTCGTTCAACTTGAACACAGGTTATAGGGCTCAATACATACTTCCTACTGCTCGATGGATTTTTAACCCCCTTCCTCGTAAGCTAGCGAGCTGAAATTTTGCTGGAAGACAGGTGCCGGTGATAAAATGATTTATCAAAATTTCAGATCAATTGAATGTACTGTAATTAATTATCGAATGTTTAAATAATTTCATGTATCTCTATGTATTATGTTAATTTTTTAGAAAGAGTGTTGTGGTGCGTATTATGTTCAACAACCTTTCATGTCGCCCAATAAGGTGCGCATTTTATTGACATTACTTTTTACAAAATATATTCACGATCGGTGCGCATTATATTAAACATGTTTTACGAGACATAGTCTAACTAGAATTTTGTATTTTAGGATTATCGTGCGCTGCGTATAATAATGAACATCCTTATAGTTATACATCGTAAATAAAGGATTCATAGTTAAAAACTTGTTTTTATTACGTTTAAAAAAAAACTATATCTCGAAAATCATAAACTATCAAGTACAGATGTATCTCTCTATAACATATACCTTTATTTGTGAATAATTGTACATTACTATGCATTATCTGTGAAGAAGTGTACTTCACTTACAGCTTTACACCTGCAGCATTGTACTTCCTAACGCTTTCTCTCGGTAGATTTTAACATCTGTGGAACAACCTTTCCTGCTTGCTCTTATTTCAATTCAAATTTATTTCCCTATGTGTGGCTTTTGATAGTTATCTCACGTGAGATGCGGAGCTTGCCTCTACACTGTGTTTTCTATTCCTGTCTATCGTGATGTACTCTGAGGGTAACTGTACAATCTGCATGTGGTCTGTGTCACATGAATACGTGTACACCAAGAATGGAGGAGATCTCCTGTCCTCATCTTGTACAACGTACATCATTGTGACAAGTGGAGGAAGCGACAAGTACACAGATTTGTACTTTGTCCGTGAAGGTCATTTTAACACAGGGCTGTACTTTTCTAAAATGACGTCACGTGTTTGTCTTACTCAAAAATGACGTTTTGTCTTTGTCATTTTCTGTGGCTCTCTGTAGTATCCAGTAACATTTATGTGTAGCCCAGTTAACCACTTCAAAAATACAGCCGGACCTTTCTAAGTCGACTTAAAGTGGACCTGAAAAAAAATCGACTTACGGTGTTTTCAAGTTAGGGAAAATAGCGTTTTTGGCGTAGACTAAGCTAGGACAATGTTGATATTGGAAGTGTGTGTGTGTATGTGGGGGGGGGGTAGAGTGAAAGCAGAGAGAAGTTAGTAAATGGAAAACAGGTAAACAGGGTATGAGTTGGCCTGACAGGACGTAACAAAACAGCGAAATTTTCGGCAAAGAGGCCTCAACGAAAAAACAATGAAAAAATAAAACGAATATAAAGAAATGAAAAATAAAAACTTAGCTGCGGTGAAATCCAAAGAGTCAATGAAAGCTTGTTTTGTTTTTGTAGCAGAGAGAATGCTTGACAGAACTGAGAGGCGGTGTCTGATGTTTTATATGAAAGGAAGCCGACTGAACTTTTAAATACCGAAACTGCTGAGAAATCCCCTTCCCCCCTCCCACGCACACACTTTAATTCCTTCTCAGTGGGATTGGGGGAGGGGGTCGAGATTTTTCCTTTTACCCAAACGCCAGGGCCCTTGAAAAATTCGACTATGGGGGATAGGAAGCCAACAATCTTCGAGTTTAAGAAATCTAAATAATATTAGTCCTATGGAATTTCGAATGGTACCTAACACTTATTTCGAAATAAGGAGGTTTTCGACTATCGAGGTCTGACTGTACTTGATCTAGAACCAAGTCTTAGCCGAAGTCAACAGCCAAGCCCGGCCCTATAGTACGCGGGGCCCAAGACAGCAAGCAAAATTTGCAATTTTACATAAATTAAAATAATGGGTGATATTAAATTACATTTACTTAAATTTTTAGTATGTAATACCCTGACACATCAATAATTACAGTTTTATTTATTTTAAAACTCAAAATGATGTTAATAAATATTTTTTTAAAATTTTAAATATACTAATTGACAGTTTCTAAATACACGTATTTAGCCTAACATTATAAAACTATATACAGTTACGTTGGTTTGCTTTTATCTTCTACTTCCACCTCATTTTTACAACTTACAAACAAATCTTGCGAGCTTGGGCTGCTGCGAAATCTGAAATAAGTTAATTTTTGTCAAGAGCAACATAATTCTCAATTAACAAAATGGCTTAGTTACTGAGCCTATCTTGAATTATTATTGACCGCTTATAAATTTCAATACGTTTTTATTTTGAAAAGCATCTATTATGGGAAGCCCCTGTGACAGTAAGAGTTCGACGTATTCGAAGTGCAATGTGTATGGTATATGAAATACACTATAACGCCTGTTTACTGAAGTAATCTGTACAATTTTAACTGTGTCATTGTAGGTGACTGCTTGAATTATGGGACTCAATGATTTCAACTCGTCAGCAAGCATAAATCCACCAAGATCCTTACATTAGCAGATTGTGAGCTATTTCTGCAGACTCATGCTGCAATACACTAACCCGATTTTTTTTCCTTTTTCTCTTTCTTTAATTGATGAAGTTCATGAAGAAATCCAGACGAGACATGATGCCTTTTGTAGTTGATCAAAACGAATGTCCACCGACATAATTGCCGTATCAACAATCTGGTTAGATAAATATGTGTAAAATATTCCTTGTGTATCTACAAATCCTTCATCTTCTCCTACATACGTAAATTTTATTTTTCAAACTTTTTGTCTCTGCCTACGTCATGGGCGATTTCTTTTGAAATTACTATTGCTGTTTCTAAACTGAAGTTTCTGTAAGATTTTAACCATTTGCAAATATTTTCCATGCAACTGTCAACTGCAATTGCTATATGAACAGAAATATTTTATAATTCTTTGCTGGTGTTATTAACTTGGAACGTTGTGTCGTACCAAAAAGCAATTGAAACAATGAACGTGACATTCTAAGTTGTTTTCACAATGACTCTGCTTCACTCCGAGCTATTGGATTACTACTTTGCTCTGCAACTTCGTAAAGTACATCATATATTTCGCCTGCTTGATATCGCACTACCTTTACTCTTTCCAAGCGGCTATTCCCATCATATTTCACAAAGTGGTTTTAAAGAAATATTTTGAAAATGCTTGGACAATGATAGCCCATCGCTTTGTAGAAGCAGAAAATAAAACAAAGATTTGTTTTAAATTATAACGAAAATACACAGCTATCAGAAACACCTGAACCTAATTTGTCAATTCCAATAGTAGGACATCAAGTAGTTGTTGTCCTGTACTTTCTTCTACTTCTATAAAATGTGTCAAGTGCGCATGAATTACTTTAAAGTAACTACCTCCTGGGCTTACAAAGCGAATATTTTCTTTGTGACTTTTGTCTAGTGTGCAATCAAGTATTACCGGAAAATATTTGGCTGATTTTACTCTTCCTACAATAATTTTCCTTACGTTATTTCCCATCAACAAAATGAGTTCATTTTGAATTTGCTTTCCCAAGTAGTGATCATGAATTTCAACAGTTTCAATTCTTTGGATATGCTCCTGCAAAACCTGGTCAAATGTGGCCGGAAATTTAACAAGACCCCAAAAGTTTCCATCATTTGCCCGAAGTAGTTTATCAAATGAACTACTAAAAGCCTCGTTTTGCTCAGCAAGAACAATGACCACGAGGCGTTGAATTACACTAATCCACGAGCCTGTTCATTGTTTTTGTTTTCTTTACTTGTCAATTGTTCATAGTGTTGTTTGCCTGTTTTACCGGCTCAGACCATTCCTAAGTAGATATCATTTGTCAATTTGATTTATCATGATCGGACAGTCTCACACTGGCACATGTCTCGTCAGAAATCCCGTCGGATCCCAGAGCAAACAATGTGGTGCCAAACATTTTGAAACAGAAACAAAACAGTTGTTCTTAGATTGCCAGGCTTGTCCATGGACATATTTTTCTGTCCCATCCCATCCCATGGCAATTTATGCCTGTCCCATCCCATCCCATCCCATCCCATGCAACGTTTCCCATGGGAAAAACATTCCTATGGACAAGCCTGTAGATTGCGCATGTATAAGCTATTTTCGGTTTACAACTTATCCAATTTCAATATGTTGTTTGTAAAGTTGTAAATTTTTTTAGTCAAAGCGCGGTTGCCTCGTTCGTCTTGCTCTAAGGCCGCCCTGTCCACAACACTTTACAACATAGGATTATGCTATCATCCGGGGCATTTCTTACACTGGCCGGATGTGAACCCACTTCACCGTCCATAATGGCAAGGTCTAAATAAAGAACTACCGGAAGTAGGTTAATACAGGTACGTTCTACTTTTTCCAGGCCAGAAATTCTTAATATTTTTCGTATTATTTTTTTTTATATTTTTATTTTTTACATCACACATTCCTTTTTAATACACCGTGACCCCAGGTCATAAAATCTTGATTATGACACACAATAAGGAAATATTTTAATCTTCTTTTCAGGAATGATTATTTCCTTTGTTCTATTACTTCATTTCCCGCTTGGCCGAACATGACTCCTTATAAGGGCATGCAGTGGCATCGAAATGGGGTTTAGTTAAGGATCTACAGAGCCGTCAATAGAGCATGGGTGTTGATAAACAGCTCATTCATTAAATATTCAGAGACGTTTGTAATGGCTGAGAGAGTGGACTCCATTGGTCTGTGAGACTCTTGGATGGTGCTGTTATATTTCATCTTGGTATTTCCCAATGTATAATTCAGGGGTCACCAAACTACTTGTTTTAATTAATGCAAAAAGGAATTAATTAATTAAAATGTTTTAAAATATAGCAAGCAGTCTCTCAGTGCCACTTTACTAAGAGATTATGTTAGAAATATGGGGAAAACTCCAGCGGAAATCTCAGGGACGTTCTGCTGTATAAGGTAAAAAAAGAAAAAACTATAGCTAAAATCTCAGGGAGATACTGTTGTATAAGGTAAAACTATAGCTAAAATCTCAAGGAGATATTGTTATATAAGGTAAAACTATAGCTAAAATCTCAGGGAGATATTGAAGTTTAAGGTAAAACTATAGCTAAAATCTCAGGGAGATATTGATGTATAAGGTAATACTATAGCTAAAATCTCAGGAAGATATTCCCGCATACGGTGAAACTGTAGCTAAAATCTCAGGGAGATATTGATGTATAAGGTAATACTATAGCTAAAATCTCAGGAAGATATTCCCGCATACGGTGAAACGGTAGCTAAAATCTCAGGGAGATATTGCTATATAAGGTGAAACTGTAGCTAAAATCTCAGGGAGATATTAACATAACTAGAATCCCTGCGAGTCAGGAGATATCAAAAAATTTAGGAAAGAGGTGGGGCGTGGGGGAAGGGGTGAATAAATTACCATTACTTGTGAACACTGTCTGGGTCATCTTGACCCACAGAAGAAGCCAAATAATTCCCCTTTGCTTTTTTTCTGAAAGAGAAGGATTTCCCTTGTTTCAACATCAAACAATTATGTCATAAAAACTGCAGGGTGGAGTAACATAGAGTTCTTCAAGGGCCGTTCTGTTTGTTCATTTTCTTAAAGCTATGCATCAGTTCTCGGTGTTTTCATTGCAAGAGGGTAAGAGGGGAAAAAAACAACATAACCAAGGCGCGAGATTGTATAGGACAACTACGGAGCCATAATCTTTGCTGCTTCACGATCGATCGCCGTCACTGGTTCTCAAAATGTGTTGATTTTCACCGCTCGAATCAAGACCGAAGGGTAGAAGGTTTCCGAGAGTAAAAGATCAGAAATCTCAGCTGAGCTCATGGTGGCCCTCAAATATTTACAGCATTGCGTTAAGTCTTCACACCTCTGAATATATCAGATAATATCGTTTCATTGACATAAAAAAATGTGTTAAGAAACGTTGAACAAGTTAGTTTAAAGTGTAAACAAAATTTGGATATTCTAATTTATTATTGTTTCTCTAACGTCAAAAAAAGTTTTCAGAGCCTTTATAACAACGTCGGCTGTATGAATAATCTTTAGTATTTATACCATCGAGACGTAGAAAGGTAGATAGTTAAAACAAGATATATATAAACATATATAACTAATGTATACATGACAAAGAGAGTAAAAAAACATACCAACAAGTCTTTAAATATGCACAGTTAACATACACTCTGCCTCGTTAAGACCAAACTTGAAGTATAAGGGACAAACTTGTTTAAACATTAGACGGGAAAAAGTCAATCTACCCTGACAAGGCAAATCTGGTAGTTTTAAGTAATGGACCTGCTTGTGGTCAATCTACTCTGACAAGACAAATCTGGTAGTTTTAAGTAATGGACCTGCTTGTGGTCAATCTACCCTGACAAGACAAATCTGGTAGTTTTAAGTAATGGACCTGCTTGTGTAAACACCGCCCAGCTAATAGGCACACTGCACAATACCCGCTGCCGTAATAATATCTCTATAAATCGCTTACACTTCTTTCATTGCCTTTCGCAACCGCGCATTTCAAATCGAATGCATCTAATATAACTAATACAGACAAATTTAGGTGAGGCATGAGCCTAATCAATATTCTAAGTTGATATCTTACAAATATAGAAGAAAAATGTATAGCAAAACAAACGTTAACCTTGTTAGACGTCAATGACTAACACTGACACACCAAACATATGGGCAGCCCTGTCGGACGTCAATGACTAACACTGACACACCAAACATATGGGGAGCCCTGTCGGACGTCAATGACTAACACTGACACACCAAACATATGGGCAGCCCTGCCGGACGTCAATGACTAACACTGACACACCAAAAATATGGACCGCCTTGCTAGACGTCAATGACTAACACTGACACACCAAACATATGGACCGCCTTGCTAGACGTCAATGACTAACACTGACACACCAAACATATGAACCGCCTTGTTAGACGTCAATTACTAACACTGACACAGCAAACATATGGACAGCCCTGTCGGACGTCAATGACTAAAACTGACACACCAAACATATGGACCGCCTTGCTAGACGTCAATGACTAACACTGACACAGCAAACATATGGACAGCCCTGTCGGACGTCAATGACTAACACTGACACACCAAACATATGGACCGCCTTGTTAGACATCAATGACTAACACAGACACACCAAACAGATGGACCGCCTGGTTAGACGTCAATAACTAACACTGACACACCAACATATGGACCACCCTGTCCTATGTCAATGACTCTAACACAGACACACCAACATATGGGCCGCCCTGTCCTATGTCAATGACTCTAACACAGACACACCAACATATGGGCCGCCCTGTCATATGTCAATGACTCTAACCCAGGCACACCAACATATGGGCCACCCTGTACTATGTCAATGAATCTAACCCAGACACACCAACATATGGGCCGCAATGTCATATGTCAATGACTCTAATCCCAGACACACCAACATATGGGCCGCCCTGTCATATGTCAATGACTCTAACACAGACACACCAACATATGGGCCGCCCTGTCATATGTCAATGACTCTAATCCCAGACACACCAACATATGGGCCGCCGTGTCCTATGTCAATGACTCTAACACAGACACACCAACATATGGGCCGCCCTGTCCTATGTCAATGACTCTAACACAGACACACCAACATATGGGCCGCCCTGTCATATGTCAATGACTCTAACACAGACACACCAACATATGGGCCGCCCTGTCATATGTCAATGAATCTAACCCAGGCACACCAACATATGGGCCACCCTGTACTATGTCAATGAATCTAACCCAGACACACCAACATATGGGCCGCCCTGTCCTATGTCAATGACTCTAACACAGACACACCAACATATGGGCCGCCCTGTACTATGTCAATGACTCTAACCCAGACACACCAACATATGGGCCGCCCTGTCCTATGTCAATGACTCTAATCCCAGACACACCAACATATGGGCCGCCCTGTCCTATGTCAATGACTCTAACCCAGACACACCAACATATGGGCCGCCCTGTCCTATGTCAATGACTCTAACACAGACACACCAACATATGGGCCGCCCTGTCCTATGTCAATGACTCTAACACAGACTCACTATCAGTGGGGCCACCCAGTCTTTAGTTTTAATTTGACGTTAACCCGTGCATGCAGAGATGTAACATTTCAACGATTCTCTTCATTGGTTCATGAAAGTGGGTCGCCTGCGCATCAATGATCGTCTGGTTCCCCCGATCAGCATGACCTTATGCAGGTCACGTCATTACGACTTATTGGAAAACATTTGAGGCCATCAACCTTTAGAAAAGGGCAGTAATAAACGCGGGGTGGGTGAGGGTAGGTGGGGAAGGAGACTGTACGCGAAGCTGGCATTTGGCTCTAATAATGACATCTTATAGTGTTTTACTTTTTATCTTAGCGCCGCGTTCAGCCCAGCTTATCGCTTTACCAAATGTCACTTGTCATTTTGTGACATTTATTTTTCATTGGTGGAAAGAAAGACCAACAAAAAATCTTCAATTATTGTTTTGGACGACTGTTTAAGATTGTGTGGGGTGAACGCCACGAATTACTGCGGGTCAATGGCGATAAGGGCTGCATGAGTACTTTACATGCGACACATGGCTGTAGAAAGAATGAGGCTAGTAGAAGTATAAAGGGAAGGAATTGTTAACTAAAAGGGACCCTGGTGTGAGCAGGGCGTGCAATGCCATGAATGGCTTCTGAGGCATGGGTCAAGGTCGTCTGGAGAGCGTTATCGCAAACTGTTGAGAGTTTTAGGCCGTTGCCTGGCGCATTGTTCTCAATGGTCACGCTACTCCATTCACCCTTGTTTTTAGACAAGAGTAGTCGGTGCTAGAGTTCTTTACTAGTCACTGAGTTCAGTTTCACATATGGACTTGAAGGCCAGGCTGTATTATTATCTTCCCTAAGTGCACTTTTCATTCCATCGCTGTTACAAATTTTTCTTCTTCTTTTTTAAACATATATTTGGTTTAAAATATGATCCTTAATTTCACACAATATATCTACAATACGGTTTTAGAATTTAAGATGTAATGAAATATTTTAGTCTCTTAAACTGTAAACAGCTATAATCGTTTCGACATTGATTTTGTAAAAAAAAAAAAAAAATGTAAGTAATCAGAAATCAACATTACCATCACTAATGTGACATTTCCATACAATTAATAACTTGCTTGGATATCGCGCAAGTTCGAAATTATAGTTTCTCCAAGATAAAGCTCTCAGTTAAACGCCAAAACTTGACTTAAATTTACAGTTTAAACATTAAGAGACAGCTTAGATATCTTTTAATTTTTATCAAATAATTAATTTTTTTTTTAAATTTGCATATAATGATTGCCTGTTGCTTGCTACATTAAAAGAATAATCTACCTGAATAAGAGAAATTTGGGGAGATTTAGCGTGAGAATAAGGTAAAGATTTGAAATGGTCAGGAATTGTTTTGTAATCGGTCTGTTCTGTTCAAATAGTGTGGAATTGTGTCGAAAAAAGGTGGTGGGGGTCACTTTGCATGTGACAGACAGACTGACGCGAAAAGTTCAGGACATTTGACCCAAATGGCATCCATCGTGTTGTGATTATGCACTGAACGGATACCGGAGACAATAAAAGTACAAAGCGTCTAATTAATTATATGGCACAGTATGAGCTTTATCCCTAGTTTTAATTGTCCCAGTTTTTGGGGGGCCTTGGATCTACTCGTGAATACATGTTATGTTGTTAAATTAATTGTAAGTTTTATAAATATAGATTTGTATCCAATCGCTCAGTAGCCACGTACTAAGGTTTCGGAACCGTTCTGGTGGTGGGTGACTTAATGGGGGACACATTTAATTACATCGTCAACTGCAGCTCCTGGGAGTTACGTCACTTCCGGAAAATTCTCTGAGTTGGTTCACTTTGGTCACACAATGCCGTCAATGCCGAGGATCTGGCGAAAGTCAAACAGGACAAGTGCAGAATTTGATGGCGTCATTTCTCCTGATTACTTGCAGCGCGATAATGAAAATTACCTAAGAAGATGTTGACGCTAGTTGTACGCTGAATCAATGGCCACAAATATCGGAGTACAGGAAAATCTAACAAAACAAGATTTTCAAATATGAAAACAAATATTTTATTTAAAAGAGGACAATTACCAAAATTTCTCATCCTTTACTGATAACTTTTGCGTTAGGATCAGTACAATTAATGCAAACATATTTTGTCCGTCTTTTGATTTTAGTTCCTAAATATTTTTTTTTTTTTGGTTTCTAAAAAAAATATTTTATTGTTATAAAGTTTAATTCTATTAAATGTGGAATGACACTTCACCATAAAATTGACCTCACCATCGTCACTTGTAGGTAAACACGCTCAGCTTGTCTGACTCACTCGCCTGGCATGTATTGGTGGACACGAAGGGGTCAGTCTTTAGGCGTCGCGCGTTGCGTCATATAATTGATGGTCACTGACTCGTGACCACTTCCTCAATCATAGACACCATCACGTGACAGCTCCGTGGTACCTCTGACATGTGTCCAGGAAATGGCCACACCGACGTCACTAAAGGTCTGTCCTGGTAACAAAGTGCCCGCCTTGAACCATATAGACGGACGGTGACTCGGCTGACAGTGTTCAATCACTCAACATTAACAGTTGTGGGTGTTTGATTGGTTGAGAGGTGGGGTGGGGGCTTTTATAGATGTCCAGATAGAACCACTAGGCCACAGCGACCTCTAACATAATATATTTACTACTTCAGGTCACTCAGTGCATATGAAATTTTCACTCTGACGTACTAAGGTTTTGTTAAGGTGTTTAAATATACCACTATGACATACCTCTGGTCAGCCAGTAAATATCCCATTATGGCATAACTCTGTTAAGTCAGTATATAATATCCCACTATGACATACCTCTGGTCAGCCAGTATATAATATCCCATAATGACATACCTCTGGTCAGTCAGTATATAATATCCCACTATGACATATACCTCTGGTCAGTCAGTATATGATATCCTACTATGACATACCTCTGGTCAGTCAGTTTATAATATCCCAATAGGACATACCTCTGGTCCGTCAGTATATAATATCCCACTATGACATACCTCTGGTCAGTCAGTATATATCCCAATAAGACATACCTCTGGTCAGTCAGTATGTAATATCCCACTATGACAAACCTCTGGTCAGTCAGTTTATAATATCCCAATAGGACATACCTCTGATCAATCAGTATATAATATCCCAATAGGATATTACTCTGGTCAGTCAGTATATAATATCCCACTATAACATACCTCTGGTCAGTCAGTATATAATAGCCCACTATGACACACCTCTGGTCCTATGGCGGATTAAGGGGGGGGGGGCTGAACGGGCTAAAGCCGGGATCCCCGGTTGTTTTGGGGCACCCAACCTTTTTATATTTTATAATAAAAGTGTACATATGTTTGCACCAACCCTTGAATTGAAAATATAATAAATTAAGTAAATTAATAAATCGTATCTATTATTATGATCCCTATTCAGAGTTAGACCCGATAGTCTTAACCATCGAAAAACTTAATTTGAATGGCTCACTAAGAGAACATTATGTAGAATATTGATTATATATTTTTACCATTTAACACTTTTCAAAATCTCTGCTGGCCGTGTGGTGGAATATTTTTTGTTTTATTTTTGCACTCAATTTTAATATACCGGCAAACACTTCAAACAGTTATATCTTCGTGCTCGTTTTTTTTTTTTTTAATGATTGATATTTTTGGTTGGGAAAGCCTTTCCCATAGTACAGACAAAGCATGGCCAAGGAACCAATGGACTATTTATTGACAGTCTTATACAAGCTCCTAGCAATCGTTTTATTTAAAGGGACGCTGGCTGGATAGGGGCCTCGTTTGATTGAAGCCAGCCAGGGGCCCCGTGCAGTCTTAATCCGCCCTGGGTCAGTCAGTATATAATATCCCACTACGACCACACTCAAAAAAAAAAAATTAAAAGTATGTAAACATGAAAGTTTTAATAATTTATCAACTTTTAATTTTAAAATATTGTGACTATATTGTTCCCGGTTAAAACTTAGTTGTGACAATTAAAATATTCCTGGACGTCGTACGTCGTTAGTACCTGAACACGATGCTTGGAAGGTAACACGATCGTTAACAAGTAACTCATACTAAAGTCATTAGCGCCAGATGGTGGGGTGCCACTTAGCTTACATTAGAACCATGGCCAACACATGCGGTCAGTGGGCGGTCACATTAGTTATGCCATTCCTGATAGATGGTCAAGATAATGTTGACCGGAAATACGTAACACATGTTCCGCTCCCCTGGGGTGGTTCAACTGCGTGTGGGGGCGTGTCCCCCTTCAATCACCCCCTTCACCCCCACACAACCGCCATCCAGGCGTGGGGGGGGGGGCGCAATGAATGCGATCGCATTTAAATAAGGGACGTAATTGCTACTGACCATGACGACCAAACATGTTTACCGCCCACTTCTGCGTGCCAGATTTTTGGACGACTCTCAACATAGGTGTTACTCGAGGTTTAGAGAATCACAGGTTCTCAAAATGATTGATAACCTCATACCCCAGGAAGACCGGAAAAAAAACAACTGGACACAGCGGAATGTCCCATAGCTTTCAATGGCTGGTAAGAAAACAATTTAAAACAAGAATTACAAGGGATTCTTATTATTATTCAGAATCAAGTGTCGGTTCATTTAGTACAGCGGTTCCAAACCTTGTAGCTCGCGACCACTACCTCCAAAAAAGTGTATGGGGTAGGGGGGTCGCCAAACTGTCGCCTAAAAAATATTTACTATATTGCAATTTGCTCTATTTTGTAAAAGCTTCACTGAAAATGACTAATTTCATTTTCATGGGGGTCTTGGGTCAAATGGCTTTTATTGAACGGGGGCGCCACACACAAAAAAAAAATTCTAGAAACCACTGATTTAGTGAGTTAGAACCAAGGTCAAAACGACTATAAGAAAATGAATACACTTTGTAAGAATAACAACATGCGGATTGGTTGTTTTAACTGGGGAATTTAAACATAACAAGTCTGGACTTTACAGGACTATTATCTTATCTTAGATATACAGACGGTCCTTCTATGCAGAAGATAATTGCGTCAACAGACCATGAGAGATTATCTGTTGGCAAGTGATGCAGCGGTCACAGGCCACGGCTATAGGGGTTTCACGCATTACCCCAGCCGCCTAACTATTGTCTAGTTAGGTACCCATTCGGAGCTGGGTGACTCGGGGACTCCTCAGGCCCCGAGAACAAATCCTCACCTTCGTGTGGATTCGAACTCGTGACCATCGGTATGACAGTCGAGAGCGCTACCTCTCGACCACCAAGGAGTCAATGGAATCTAAAATATCATCTCGCTAAGTTGAGAATGCAATTTGTTATGTAAATATACGTAGTAAGATCAGCAGTGTGATGATAATCTCTGTAAAGATACGCTGTGTAAAGATTAACTGTGTGATGATAATCTCTGTAAAGATACGCTGTGTAAAGATTAACTGTGTGATGATAATCTCTGTAAAGATACGCTGTGTAAAGATAAGCTCTGTAATGATAAGCTGTGCTATGATCAGCTGTGTAAAGATAAGCTCTGTAATGATAAGCTGTGTAAAGATAAGCTGTGTAAAGATACGCTGTGTAAAGATAAGCTGTGTAAAGATAAGCTGTGTAAAGATAAGCTGTGTAAAGATACGCTGTGTAAAGATTAACTGTGTGATGATAATCTCTGTAAAGATACGCTGTGAAAAGATAAGCTCTGTAATGATAAGCTGTGTTATGATCAGCTGTGTAATTATAAGCTTTGTTATGATAAGCTGTGTGAATATAAGCTGTGTAAAGATAAGCTGTGTAATTATAAGCTTTGTTATGATAAGCTGTGTGAGATAACTTTTAAAACTTATTTTAAGTAAATTTTGTAAGATAATTTGCATAAAATAAGCTTAACTATATACATTCTAGATGATAAGATGTGTAATAGATTCTGACGCACAAAAAAAGTTGTGTAAAATAATCTATGTAATATAAGTTGTGTACAATAATCTATGTAATATAAGTTGTGTACAATAATATATGTAATATAAGTTGTGTACAATAATCTATGTAATATAAGTTGTGTACAATAATCTATGTAATATAAGTTGTGTACAATAATATATGTAATTATAGGCTGTGTACAATAATCTATGTAATATAAGTTGTGTACAATAATCTATGTAATATAAGTTGTGTACAATAATCTATCTAACATAAGTTGTGTACAATAATCTATGTAATATAAGTTGTGTACAATAATCTATCTAACATAAGTTGTGTACAATAATCTATGTAACATAAGTTGTGTACAATAATCTATTTAACATAAGTTGTGTACAATAATCTATTTAACATAAGTTGTGTACAATAATCTATTTAACATAAGTTGTGTAAACAAAACAACTTTAAAATAAGTTGTGTACGATAAACAGAAACAAATAGCATGTTAATATCAGAGCACACTCTTAGTAACTAGATATAGAGTCTACCCTCCAGTGTCTTAAGATGGACAATTTATGCAATGAAACTTTGTCTTAATTTGTACATTTACAAGAAATGGCGTTGAGTACATGTGTACATTTACAAGAAATGGCGTTGTTTACAGATGTGTATTTACAAGACGAAATCCTTTGGATTATGTTACAACCGGACATATGGAGTCAGCTGTTGTTAATTCAGCCCCCCCCCCTTTCCCAAACACCACCAACCCTCCCCGCATTTCTTACACTCATACCCGGGGATCAGAAGGACATGACAATGTCACGGAAGGAAGCACGCCATGAACAGGACATCATTCGCTTTGACCCGGACATGACCCCCGGGGTCAAAATGAAATAAGCAATATATCTAATACCTACGGCGTGACGGACTCGGAACAACAAGAGTCTTTTCATTTTGGCCGTTAAATGTTCAGAGAGAGGTTCTGGGGGGGGGGGGG
>MUZC01000083.1:645100-658435 GCA_002072015.1 Radix auricularia
CCCCCCCCCCCCACAGAAAAGTGACCAAACAATGGACGGTGAGGTCAACTAAGCGGACGTTTAGATCTAGACAGTGATGAAAGCTGTAACAATAATCAATAGACCCTAGCACTAGATACTGGGAATTGATAGCAGCCACACTACTGCCTATACTTAATGTTATAGTACAAATATCAATGTGGTCTCATACATGTATTTTGTGTATTTGTACAGATTACCGCAGTGGTATCACACCTATACTCAGTGTTATGGTATAGAGTATCACGAATGTAATAGGGGGTGTGGTGGTCAAGTGGAAGCGCGCTCGCTAGCGTACCGAGAGCCACGGGCTCGAATCTCTGAGGCGGGGGCCCGTTCTCACGGTCAAGGGCGTCGCTGAGTCCACCCAGCTCCGAAATGGTACCTGGCATTATTCGGGGTAAAAGTAAAATATTATAGTACATTTTGATGTAACTATTTAGTGATATCCTTACACAAAATTACTTTATTTAATTACAAAAACTATATGTATTTGTAACTCCTCTATAATATTTTTTTAACTTCTTAACATATTTCGAAAGAATGTTTAGTTAAAAAAATGATATCGAGTTAATTCTTTCAGGTTTCCTTACTTAGCTGAGACATGCGCAGTAAGGAGAGAAAGAGCGTGCGTGTGGAGAGAAAGAGCGTGCGCGTGTGTGAGACGGAGAGGATTTGAGGGGTCCAGTTACTATCAAAAGCCCTTAGATCATTGAGCGGGACGTCATTCAAAATTTCAATTGGACACCTTGCAGTTGCACCAACTGCTAATCGCCAGCAGACTATGGAGGGCATTCTCCGCCACGATAAACAAGATGGCGGACAGCGCGCAAGTTCAACTCGCGTGACCTGTGAGGGGGCGGCATGGAACTAAATCATTTTGTTTACCGCCGTGTTACCGGTAAAAAAAATATTTCGACTTTGACTCGTGGGTGGTTTGGGGTTTGGCTTCATGTTTTTATAGTTTGTTTTTGTTTTTAGCGAGGCAAACACGTCCCGAGAGTTTAGTGTTTCGGTTATTTACTGGCTGGAGAAACTAAATCGCCATATTTTTGTATATTTTTTAAGCGTCAGTGTAGTCTCTGGAATACATTGTTAGTTTGAAACCGATCCGATAGGTATAGTGCGTGAAAGGTCACCGTGACATTCCTTGGGGTCTGGAGCGGGTGTCACTGCCAAAAGACCTTGTAGATGTTAATGGATGGCTCCAGGTGGATGGTGCTGAAACTGTGATAAATCAATGATGATATCGGTTCAGAGACATCAAGATGTCATTACGGAAAAGTACACGTGTGGACAGGCGGGCCCCGGGCACAACAACATATTTAAGCAAGAGTACACTAACGTTTGTTTTTTTGTTTTTTTGTTATGATGTGTGTTAACATTTATTTCGAAACAGCGATAAGCGCAGGTCAACAGGTGCCAATATTTTTTCCGTTGATTTTACAGTTTAAAAAGTGGGTAATTCTCTAAATGAAAAATGTCCACCAGTAAAAGTACCGCCGCATTATGAAATAGAATAACTTTTAAATGAAATTAGATAATGTCTAAATGAAGCAGGTAGGCATCTATAGGAAATAGATCGAGCCTTAAAAAATAAAGGACCACCCCTGTATGCAATCAGACCGCCGGCTCTAAGTATAATAAGACCGGCCATTTATGAAATGGCCCGCCCCTTATTGAAATGGCCCGCCCCTTATTGAAATGGCCCGCCCCTTATTGAAATGGCCCGGCCCTTATTGAAATGGACCGCCCCTTATTGAAATGATACTTTGAGTTAAAAAGAACCACCCCTATATGATATAAGACAAACCCTATACGAAATAGGACAGCCCCTGAAGGATTTAACAAAACCCTTCTATGAAATATGTCCATTAAACGACGAGTGTTCAGTAAATTATAACGTTAGCTGGAATATTGTTTAGGTTTCTGGGGATGTTTGGTCATGGCAGGTTCTCAAGCGCTGTCTGTACTAGGCCACCGGCTGGACATTTTATAGTTTAGTTGGACGGAGAGAACTACCAAATTTAAAAGAAAAAAAAAACTACGTAAGAAGTCAATCACCAATAAAAAAGAATATCTCTTGTATATATATATAATACTTTCAATTCACAACTCTGAAGTCTGTCATGTAAGTCTAAAGATATTGTGTTCTGGAATAGTCATGTAACCTGGGAACATTGCAAATATCAATAGAAAAATATTATTGTTGCGCACGTAATAGTCACACAATAAGAAATATCAAGAAGCAAGCTAGTTTATATAGCTAATAAGGAAGGAAAAAGCGGATAAGATTAACTCTGTTTGTATTCACTATGATAGTCGTCCGTAAGTGAAACATTCCAGCCCAGTGATCCTCACACTGTATACCAGGATGGAATTATCGAATGAAATACTCCACGTTTGGTGCTGACCTCGCTACAAAAGCCTGTCTATACTGAGAGATTACGAGATACCACAGTAGCAATTAAAACCTATGTTTGTCTCTTATTGAAACATTGTCTCTCAATGTTTTATTTTTACCATTAAAACATAAGGTACTTAAAAGGGTACTTTGGACCCGAGTAAAATATTGCGAGAACACCTGTTGTAGTTGGTCACTTTTTTTCAAAATAAAGACTTCATTTAAAGCTGTTAGAGTAAAACCTTTCTCATCTTCCACATAGATTTTATACCTACAAGACCGCTTAGACCTACTTCACCACAAGAACCTCTGTACCCTCAGACCCACTGTACTTTGAGAAAGACTTTATCCTAAGATCAACTTAGCTCTCAGACCAACATCCCTTTTACGGTACTCCTAGACTACCTTCAGCGCCCTTTGAGATCCGCTGTATCTCCCCGCCCCTCTCCAACTTTTCAATTTTCTCACATTCCTATTGTGGCAAGAGATATACGAGAGGTGGCTTTGGGGGAAGGGGGGGGGCTGTCATATGCTCTGGGAGTGACGAGTTAATTTATTCACGTTCAGGTATGCCCCAGTGGCCGTCGGCTCGTGAGAAAAGTCAACATAGACATAGGTAAAAGGAAGACATGAGATGCGTTTCCGGGTTCTCGTGGTGCACAGCGTTGTTGACAGAATTGTTGACTTGGTAGGTTTATCTGTAAACCTGACTTGTTGACATAATTGTTGACTTGGTAGGTTTATCTGTAAACCTGACTTATCTGCATCACGGCGATGTCCAAAACATTATGACATTGGCAGCTAACAAATAAACTTGACTTATCAAAACATCAGAAAATTGGTAGCCACCATATTAACTTGACATAGCCAAACATCATAAAATTGGTAGCCACCATATTAACTTGACATAGCCAAACATCATAAAATTAGTAGCCACCATATTAACTCGACATAGCCAAACATCAGAAAATTGGTAGCCACCATATTAACTTGACATAGCCAAACATCAGATAATTGGTAGCCACCATATTAACTTGACATAGCCAAACATCATAAAATTAGTAGCCACCATGTTAACTTGACATAGCCAAACATCATAAAATTGGTAGCCTCCATATTAACTTGACATAGCCAAACATCATAAAATTAGTAGCCACCATATTAACTCGACATAGCCAAACATCAGATAATTGGTAGCCACCATGTTAACTTGACATAGCCAAACATCCGACCATCGGAACCGATGCTCCATATAAACTTGACATATCAGCTATGGCCAAAACAATAGACCATTGGCAATTTACAATATAAACTTCAGATATTGGCCAAAACACTAGAACATTGGCAGTTTACAATATAAACTTCAGATATTGGCCAAACATCAGACCAATGGCAGCTGCCATTTAAACTTGATATGTTAGTATCATATCTCGCAGCCAAAACACTAGACTCTTGCAAGTTAAAAGTAGACTTGACGTATCAATATCACATTCCTGACAGAAGATGCAGAATGCACAGATCAGTAACAGTTACCACAATCTGGCAAGCAAACATATTTTTTTTTTTTGAAGAGGAAAAAAATTGAAGAGGAACAAAAACAATCATTTAGGTAATTTGAAAAATAACTTGAACAAATTGACATCGTTTTTACTAAATACGAAATTTTAAAACATCTTTTTATGTTTATTTTGTGAATATTCCTTACATATTATTTTCACTTTTATTAACTTCCCCGTCTTCTCTCTCTTTCTGTCTGTCTTCTTCCTTCCCGCGGAAAAACAAAAAAACGTAAATAATGACCCACTTCCCCTGATCCTATCGAGCTGTAATTTTGCACACAGACTTGTGTCCCCTAACAATGCATTGTGTCAAAATTTCAATGTACCGTAATTAAATTAATGAATTTTAAATTTATCTCTATGTATCTCATGTAGCATGTCATGCCGTCTGCTATAGTCGACCTCCACGGAGGCTCATTCCAGCCCTCAATGCCCACATCCCAGTGTTTTACAGAAAAGAGAGTTCAGTCATGTTCAGTCTTTAAATGTTTGTCCCGCGGTGCGTATTATATTGAACATAATAATACGTGAAGTTCTTTAAGGCAAGATCAAAATTTAAAACAAAATAGATAAATAAAATTTTAAAAAAAATAATATAAAATTTAAAAAAATAAAATAAAAAAAGCTTCATAAAATGTTATTAAGTAAACTCAAGTCATTTTAAAATGTCCATTCAATTTTTTATATGTTCAACTCAATTCAAATTTTCTTCTCTTAAGTGTTCAATGTTTCCAAGATTCCGTTTTAGATTACATTCTCAATATACTACGCTATAAAACTAACAAACAAACAACACAAACACATTAAAGAATTTAACATAAAAATACAATCTACACCAAAACAAATCATTAGAAATAGAATTTGGAAAACACTTTACAAATGTTATATATTATTCCTTTGTGTTCATAATATTTACTGGTAACCTACAGAAGTCAACGGCAATTTGTTGAGAAGACATTCCTTGCACATAAACACATCACCTGACACAAGAATGTCAACGTGATTGAAATATAAAACACATTTCAATTGTAATAGGATTGAGTTCATGAAAGGGAAATAAACACGTTTGTAGGCGGCCGGAAGGTGGGTGGGGGTTGGGTGGGGTGAAACTTTCATCCGGGTATCTGGTTACATTCCATGTACCAGTGGAGACCACGGCACAGGTAAATACATCCATGAACAGAAAGAGTAATCGGAATAGTGTTCTAAATGTCAGGAGTCGTGAAGCTAGTAAATATTGGAAAATTTTTGGTACGTCAACTTTCTTAATCACCCGTGGAATTGCTAGACGTATATCAGAAAGTTTCTCTCGATCAAAACACATGGCTCCACATTGTTTATTCAAAATTTTTAAGCTTCATGTGTATGCATATCATTAACTTCGTGTCAATGATCACATGTTGTACCACATGCAAAGTGCCCAAAGAACGCTGCTAAACACGTATTTTTAACTGCAAGTTTCTGAGAACTTTACTTCCTCAATACAAAGAAGATGTTAAGCTAAAAAAGGTATAAAAAATCATGAAATCGTATAAGACCCTTTTAAGAAGAAATGTATTTGTTTAATTGCGTTTGGCTTCTTGTTGTTTGAAATGTTAGTGAAAGCGACCTGCCGTGACATCCACGTGACGCACAACGTTAACCAGGATAGGACTGGGACAGGACGTGGGGAGGACCAGGATAGGACTGGGACAGGTCGTGGGGGGGACAGGAATATGAAAAGGACCGGGTTCAAGGTATCTCATAGGTGCGCCATGGGTAAGACAGCCGTACTGAGATCTTTTTGTCACCTGTGGATTCATTCAGCTGTAGTTTTATCATCTGATCTCACTAACATTTTATTTGAACTATTTCCCACCACAGACTTCCTCGCTCTTGGCGGCTTTTTTCCTCATTTTAGGACTCGCCGGTTATTTTCAGATCTCTGACCTTGAAGGGGGCATAAGCTCTACGTCAAAGTGAGATTGTTCGTTGACAGATACCGGGTTCAATGGCAGATGGCTGACTCACTGCATAGACACATACTAATATGAGTTTGAAGTCTGGTACACGTGGACATGTTGGTCGAGTGGCAGCGCATCACTTGCCAACAGATCACCCCTCACGGTCTGTGGACGCAATTATCTTCTGCATAGAAAGATTATTGTCAACACGTTGGAATGTGCACACTGCATGTCATAATTGCACTAATCCCTAATCAGTTATGATGAGACTCAGTGACGTCATTGAAAAAATTCTGGGTATAGGGTGCATCCTTTGACGACATTGTTGCTGAGTTAAGATGACCGCAGACACACGGATGTTTCTGATCGCCTGTGGTATTAATTTTAATCTTTTTTTGAATACTGCGCTAGATGAGCGCTCGCGTGCAATTCCTAACATAAATGTAAATTTATTCTCAAACCCTCGCATCCTCCTCGACTTTCGTTGGCAACATCCGGGGCTCTCTTGTCTCGTCATCTCTTTGTCTCAACCTTTCAACTTTACATACACCTCACGTGCCGGAAGTGGATAAACGGCCATGTTGGATGGGCCTACATCCTTATATAAGTCATGACATATATTTTTAACACCACCGAACACACTTATTGTCCCATCCCCTCCCTCTGGACCCACCACACCGACCCTCACGACCCACCACACCGACCGTCTCGACCCACAACACCGACCCTCTCGTCCCAATACACAGACGCTCCTTCACCGTGTCGGAAAATTCCTTTTTATTTCTTTCCTTTTTTTTTTTTTTTTCTGGAAAGGAAGATACATTATAAATAACGAAGGTCGTTTGTGTTTTAGGGTTAGAAATGTTAGTGGTTCTCACGTTAAAATATAGAGATGCCTCAGCTATCATGCAAATGACATTAATTTCTTTTTTAAATCCTCTAAATTTATAGAATACAGAATACATAAACAAATTTTGTAAGAAAACAAGTACATTTGAGCTTTATATAAACTAACATGACATAAAACGTTACGACTAATGCTTTCATCAATACAATAAACATAAAGTACGTACTTACGTAAGTAATACAATTATATTCTATAGTTTATAGTTCTATCCTTTAAGATATATTAGCTGTATGATATATGAATGTGTAGAGCATGAAGTGCTGCTTAGTTGCTCTTAAACGTGAGTCTTTGGATAAACGATTCGCAATAGTTTGCTTCATCGTATTTGTTTTTTTTCAACATGATAATAAAATAAAGGTAACAACGGTGTGCTTTGCTATGGTTTGTATCGATACCATAACATATTTAATATTTTTACCATTTCAAGATATCATTTTTGGAAACAATTTCGTAGTGTTTATATANTATATATTTATATAAAGTGTTGTTTTTTTTTTTAAAGAAAGGAATATGCATTAGAGTAAAAGGAACAAAAGATAAGAAATATACGAATTCTTTCTATGACATATTCGGGCACACAAACCACTTTACGAGACACGAACTCAGATAATACGAGCGCAATCAACTGAAATTTCAAATGAAAACGCACTGATGAAAAGACACAAATATAATTGACAAACCAAAATGCTGGAAATGAAATTTCAAGAGGAACTTTTTAAAAAATGACTTGCGGCTACTTGATGCTTGTACGATCCCACACAAGGCAACTATAATTTGATGAACGGAGCTACATATCTTTACATTACTGTCAGAGTTGAGAATACACCCACATGTACACCAGTGGGTCTCAGTGAATAAGAGAACAGCAACTGTGGGTTGTAAAGTGTGTGCTCCGGCGCCAAGGGAAGCTATTCTTACACTCAATTACTGCACGGGTAAATACCTTTGGCCTTAAAACGAGATCTCGCCGCGACCTTTCCAACGTACGAGAAGACAATAATGAAAATGCCACACTACTAACCAATATCATCAGCGATGAGCCCCACAACTAGGTCGAATAGAGAAGAAAGTTTCAATATCTACCATCGATTTACAATCGTTTTATGTCAGGTGTTTATGGATTGACTGAGTGACTCAGGTGCAACAGTCATTGTATTCTGTACATAATCATTTGATTGAATTATAGGCCCGAGTTTTCTGTTATTGGTCAACTTTAAACTTTAAAGCAGTATGTCTACTGAAAACCATTTAAAAAGCCTAAAAAATTACCCACATAATAAGGTAAATATCCCTCCATCTCGTCGTCTTTGAGGTGTGTCTATAGTACAAAAATATAGTCACCACTTCGCCTCTAAACTTTCTTAACCGTCAATGTCCATTGTTTTACACCGTCGTGTCTTTCTAAGGTTTCAGCTTCAATAAAAATAAATTTTTAAACCATAAAATGTCCTATCTAGTGTATCTTATAGCCTTAAATGTTATCATAAATACGTCTCCAATTCTTACATTTTATCGTCACTATGTTCAGAAATATCTTCTTTTCTATATAGCTAATATCCTGAAACTTCTTCAAATCGACTTTCGCCATTCCTCCAAGAACGGAGTGACCGCTGTACATTTGTGAGGTAACGGATCTCTCGTAGGTCGCTCTCCTCTCTCGGTGTCGCCCAAAGTACAGACGAACTCTGACGAACACCTGAGGTATGTCTTATTATTTGGGGTGATTCTTAGACGTCCGCAGAGCATCGTGTTACGTTTGGGGGAGGGACGTGGCCCGTCAAAACAGCCCCGGACAAAACAGCCCCGGACAAAACAGCCACGGACAAAACAGCCCCGGACAAAACAGCCCCGGACAAAACAGCCATGGTCAAAACGGCCCCAGAAAAATTGTTTACACTTTTAACTCCAAAAAAAATTCAATTTTCGCGTTTTAAGCTTTTGTCAAGTGGTCTAATTGTAAAATTCTTTTCCTTTTTTTTTTGTTTGTTTTGTTTTGTTTACAATTATAGTCCGTTTTCCCCTCATTTCTCAGTACTACGAATAATAACGACGTAAGTACCTTGTGATGTCATCAATATTCCATTGCTTATATTGTCTATACAGGGTAGGGAAATTCTTCCTGTTATGGTAAGCTATAACGTCATAAAAATGATCTGGTGTATGTCATCAAGACAACGTTGTCTATATCGTACTTAAAGGACAGGCTTCTCTGGTATAGCTTAGGAAGAGTATATCCCTGAGTAAAACACAATTCATTCGGTGACCAGTCTCAGAAGCTATTTAATTTCAAACACATAATAAGTAGAATTACAAGATGCTGGGAAAACCCATGAACTAAGCCTCTTTCCACATTCCGACACCCTTGTGTACGATTAAATTCGCGATATCTACAGATAAAAAGTCCCATTCACGAGAGATGCACATAATATCAGAAGATTTCACTTAGATTTGAATCAACAATAAAGCCTTGTGTGACTCCCAAAGCGACAAGCGAAGACAATCGTCAGATAACAAGTCTGCCAGTGTCGTCTGCTGGGGGAGTCAGTGTGAGACAGGGCCCCGTTTGTTGTCAACGTTTTGTCACGGTCCTGCTGTTTTGAAATGCACTGTCACATCCACGACCCCGACCCCCGTTTGGCGCCCATCACAAAATGAATTCAATGATAAATTGACAGTGATTCTCGTGCAGAGAGGCATTGTGTAAGACATTTGAAGCAGTGCTTCTCAAACTTTTTAGTATCGCGGATCACCAGGATTTTTCCCCACTGCACGGGTGAATTATTTTAACTGCACTGACTTGGTAGCGAAATGTTCTTATTTTATTTTATTTGTTTCAATGTATGTGCTTATTAATTTTAAAAAATGTATATATTCTGTAGGGTTTGTATTGATGTTTGAAAACGAATGATTATAATTGTATTCTTGTGTCCTTTCTTGATACCTTCTGCGGACCGGCAGCAGATGGCCCACGGACCGACACCGGTCCACGTACCACCACTTCGAAAAGTACTGATTTAAAGGATGGGCTACATCTGATGTAATATCAGTGTTAAATCTACATCAAATGTAACAAGACCTGGAAAGAGTTTTCCCAGTCTTGCTATGATACCAGGATCTGATGTTCAGAGTCGTGACTGCAACTTGGCAATCTCACCTTAAGTCACACGAGCTAACACAACTTAATCAGGTATAGGTCTGAACGAAATGTTTTAAAAGAGAAATGACGTCATTTATATAGAAATTGAGGTCATTTTTACCCCCAAAATTTGAAGTAGTATTAAATTGACCCAGTTTTAATATAAGGATAAGCAATATTTTAGTTGACACATTGTGTAAGGGACAAGAGTATTGAGATGACGTTACTTGTAAGGAAATGTGTAAATGGTATTGAAATATTATAGTTTGAGTTTAAATATTGTAAATTGGAGTAACATCCATTAATTCACATTTTATCTACCTGTTCATTGTATTAAAGAATTGAAAATTGAATTGGAATAACCTTGACTGTCGATTAATGTAAATTGTTTTGAAATAACAAAATTTATATTTAAATTAGTTTTTTTTTTTTTTAAATGTTCTGAACCTAAACCCTTGCCTGTATAAATTGTGACCCCAGTGTGAGACACGCTGAAGTGAAGGGTATGATAAATGGGTAATATTGTCACGAGATGATAGAATATGATACTGCGTCCTGATATCTCACGACCTCCTGTCAATGACACAGGAGTTCCCGATTGCATAAGACTTCGTGTCAATGACATTAGACATGTTACCGTCCTGGTTCTTTCTATGCTTTTGACTGTCTTTGGCTCGTAAGTTTTTTTTAACTTATATCAAGTGTCATGAGAATCATGTGCCACTATGTCTTGTATGACCAAAGATCCATTTCTTACTAAAGTTCTATGCCTCCAGATTCATGTATGACTGATGCCATATGTCACCAGAGCCATGAGTTACGAAAGGTCTATATTCCAAGAACCATGTGTTACTAAAAGTCTACATACCAAGAACCATTTGTTACAAAAGGTCTTCATTCCCAGAACCATGTGTCACAAAAGTTCTTCATTCCCAGAAGCATGTTTTACAAAAGGTCTACATTCCCAGAAGCATGTGTTACAAGAGGTCTACATTCCCAGGAGCATGTGTTACAAGAGGTCTACATTCCCAGAAGCATGTGTTACAAGAGGTCTACATTCCCAGAAGCATGTGTTACAAGAGGTCTACATTCTCAGAAGCATGTGTTACAAAAAGGTTGTCATTCCCAGAAGCATGTGTCACTAAAGGTCCAAGGAGCCAGAGTATCTGTAACCATATTTTTCTTTTTATTGGGTCCGTGTCTCTATGACTTTCAATACATTTTAGGGCACAATCAATTCTAATGACAAAAAGACTACACTTAACTAATATTGTTATAATTTAGTAAAAAATAGCAACACTAACATTAACATTTCTGAGTGGAAAGTACTTCACGTCAAAATAGTTCACTGTATTTATTATTGCACTATTTGATTTGCAATAAATAATTAATGACCTTACATAAGTTTTTTTAAAAATCGTATATCTTCAACAGCAAATTTTAATATGAGAAAATGATTATTTAGATTCGATTGAAAATGTCGAAGAAAAACTCCAGGGCTGCAAACCTTACTTCGAAGGAATGATTATTAACATAAAAATCTTTAATGTCTTAGTAACTCGATAAAAGCTTATAATTTCAGAAGCGTTCAGAAGAAAACATATTCACAGAGCTTTCAAATGATTAACCGAATTAGACAAAGAAACGTTTATTTCTTCATGTCAATAATACAGTTATAGACTTTGAGAATATGTAAGTACATCACCAAAATATTATTTTAAAAATCGATCTTATGGGTACAGCACTATCTAATACCAATAGCCTCTATACTCTATAGTATGGGTACAGTAATACCTCACTCCAATACCCGCTCTAGTATGGGTACAGTATACCTCACTCCAATAATCTCTATAGTTTGGGTACAGTAATACCTCACTCCAATAATATCTATAGTATGGGTACAGTGATACCTCACTCCAATAATCTCTATAGTTTGGGTACAGCACTTTATCACTCAAATAACCTGTATCTTGTGGGTTAGCACTTCATCACGCCAAGAATATTTACTTTTTTTTTTGTTTCAGAAGCCCCTTAATTTCAAGGTAAAGTACTTAAAATAAACAAGAACCCCTATCAAGATAGTACCGCCTCTACAACACCACACATAAAAATAAACATAAATAAAACGGGGTGTTCCTACCAAGGTGGCGCTCAGATCTTCACAGGTAATTAACGCTGAGATCTGTTTCATTTTATTACCCAGCGACTCGTATCTCCCCGAGAAAGTCAGGCAACCATTAACATAAGTCAATGACTTCTGACTTACCTCGGCGGCCGTTAGCTTGTTAGGCGGCTACCGTTTCAGTACTTTAGAAACTCTGTCTGCCAGTGTTTAGTGGAGCCATAAGGGGTTAACAATATGGAGTTGAGCAAGATGGGGTTGGCAATGTGGAGTGGTAACATAAGGGGTTGGTAATGTGGAGTGGTAACATAAGGGGTTGGCAATGTGCAGTGGTAACATAAGGGGTTGGCAATGTGGAGTGGTAACATAAGGGGTTGGCAATGTGCAGTGGTAACATAAGGGGTTAGCAATATGGAGTTGAGCAACATGGGGTTGGCAATGTGGAGTGGTAACATAAGGGGTTGGCAATGTGCAGTGGTAACATAAGGGGTTGGCAATATGGAGTTGAGCAAGATGGGGTTGGCAATGTGGAGTGGTAACATAAGGGGTTGGTAATGTGGAGTGGTAACATAAGGGGTTGGCAATGTGCAGTGGTAACATAAGGGGTTGGTAATGTGGAGTGGTAACATAAGGGGTTGGCAATGTGGAGTGGTAACATAAGGGGTTTGTAATGTGGAGTGATAACATAAGGGGTTGGTAAAGTGGAATGGAGACACAAGGGGTTGGCAATGATGTGGGGTGAAGCCACATGGGGTTGGCAATGATGTGGGGTGAAGCCACAAGGGGTAGAAATGATGTGGGGGTGAAGCCACATGGGGTTGGCTATGATGTGGGGTGAAGCCACATGGGGTTGGCAATGATGTGGGGTGAAGTCACATGGGGTTGGCATCATGGAGTGGTAGAACAACGCAGTACACGTAGACTTTCAGTAAGTCTTGGAAGGCAGAGGTTCTCAACTTTTTTCAGACCAGAGAACCCCTTTCAAGGGATAGAACTTTCGAAAGCCTCCTCGAGTGGCCGTATTTCAAATCTAAGTCATGAAAACAAGGCTGTGAGCATAGCGTCTAAATCTTGTGTACCTCCTCATGTGGAATGTGTACATTTAATTTGTGGTCATGTAATTCCAGAATTCCAGCAGTGAAATGTCAAAAAAATTGTCTCACCGTGTGGGCTGAATATACTTTTCCCATGGTAGTTCTTAATCAATTGTGACAAGCACAGAACGATGCGGTAATTATATATATAT
>MUZC01000083.1:666612-676947 GCA_002072015.1 Radix auricularia
ATATATATATAACACTTTCCTATATCCTGAATCCTTGTTGTGTATTTGTTTTTCTTTTCTTTACATTTTTTATCATAATCATTGTTTTAATATTTATGTAAGTAATTATTTCATGTTGTTGTACCGATGAAAGCATTAGCCGAAACGTCTACTGTTATTGGTATTAGTTCATAAATAAAGCTTAACTTTATTGTCTTCTTACACAAGTAGTTTGTGTACGTTGTTTTTTAGGATATTAAGAATAGATTGTTTTAGCATGCCATCTGCTTTATCCTAGTGACATTGATTCAACATGATCTGACCTTACCTCAGGTAATTGTCATTCCCTCTGTGTTTCTTTTAAAATACAAGGACTCCAATGATCCACAAATCAATTAAAACCTCTCACAAGTATTAATTGAAACCCTAAACCCTAAACCCCCACTTTCGTTTCCTACCCTAAAAAGTTATACAATCAATGTTAATGACAAACGAGAAATCATCGCTCTCAAACAATGCCAATATCGTGGAGATAAACATGATTCAGGTTTGAGACAAGTGTCGCATAGAAGTGTACCGGAGTATGAATGGTGAACGTGGTTTGGTGAGAGAGATCAAAGTTAAATAACGTGAGATCACGCGTGACCTTCTACCAGAGTCTAACATAAAGTTAGATCACGCGTGACCTTCCACCAGAGTTTAACATAACGCTAGATTACGCGTGACCTTCCACCAGAGTCTAACATAAAGTTAGATCACGCGTGACCTTCCACCAGAGTTTAACATAACGCTAGATTACGCGTGACCTTCCTCCACACTTCCTAAATAACTTGAGATCACGGGTGCCTTTCCACCACAGAGTCTAACATAATGTGAGACCACGCGTGACCTTCCTCCACAGAGTGAAACATGACGTGAGACCACGCGTGACTTTCCTCCACACTTCCTAAATAACGTGAGACCACGCGTGACCCTCCACCACAGAGTCTAACATGAATTTAGATCACGCGTGACCTTCCAACATAGGGTCTTAAATAACGTGAGAGCATGCGTGACCTTCCAACATAGTCTAAAATAACGTAAGACCACGCGTGACCGTCCAACATAGAGTCTAACATAGCGTGCGATCATGTGTGCCTTTCCACCAGAGAATCTAAAATAACGTGAGACCACGCGTGACCTTTCACCAGAGAGTCTAAAATAACGTGAGACCACGCGTGACCATACACCACAGAGTGTAGCATAAAGTGAGACCACGCGTGACCTTTCACCAGAGAGTCTAAAATAACGTGACACCACGCGTGACCATACACCACAGAGTGTAGCAGAAAGTGAGACCACGCGTGACCTTTCACCAGAGAGTCTAACACAACGTGAGATCACGCGAGAGGTTAAGCCACACAGTCTAGAGTAGCTATCATTAAAATCTCATCACCTGGTTCCTGCCTCGATACGTCTGTCATCTGTACGTACTTTAGTCAGTCTGTTGATAGTCTTACATTCTACATAGGTGGTGTCTGTGAGGCTGGGGGCCAAAGCAGGGGATGGGGTGAATGTGGCGGCTGAGTTGAGGTGGGGGGAGATATGAAGGATGAGGTTGAGGTGTCGAGGTCGAGGGTGGGGGCGGGAGATGTTAGATTGAGGAAAGATCAGGAACTGACAGGTATTGTTCAGGTAAGTTATCTTTCCATTTTGCTACTGTCTTTTAGTTACTTCATTACTTATCTCCCCTCGATTTTTTCTGTTCTTTTTAAAAAAATTCTCTTTCCGCGTTTTTTTTTTCATCCTCTCTCCATCTCTCTCTCAAACACCTTTTCTCTCTCTCTCTCTCTCTCTCTCTCTCTCTCTCTCTCTCTCTCTCTCTCCCTCTCTATAAAATTTGCGATTCGTTTGTTCCAAATCTCAGTTTCATTTTTTTCTTCATTTCTTTCTTACATCCTGCTGCTTTTTAGCGCATTTTCGAGAAGTCGAAATGCGCTATTGTATCCGTTTTGTCCGTCTGTCCGTCCGTCCGTCTGTCATCACCCTAGATCTCAGCATCCATAAGTCCTAGACCCATGATGTATATATGTTTTTTGTATGTCCTGACCTGCCATTTGTGCATCAACACTCAGTTACTCGATCCGACCTCTTGTAGTGGCAGTAGAGCTCCTGGAAGTATGAAAGTCCTAGACCCATGATGTATATCACAAGAGTTCCTACCACCTCCAACACACAAGAATTCCTACCACCACCAACACACAAGAGTTCCTACCACCGCCAACACACAAGAGTTCCTACCACCACCAACACACAAGAGTTCCTACCACCGCCAATACACAAGAGTTCCTACCACCACCAACAAACAAGAGTTCCTAAAAATTCATAAAAATATGTCTAAAATCTAAACACATTTACTGATAACTACATAATGCTGATATCTAACATAAGTACTGATACATAATAGTCCAAAAAGGGACCAGGCTGAACATGATTTTTTCTTTTACTGGCGTGTTATTTTTATCTGTCTCGACAAAGTACGTTTTCAAAACTTCGCAATAAGGTAAAAAGCTTTTAAAAAGATGGTGTTTTTATTTTTTTTTTATTTTTTTAAAGTGAGTGTTTCTGAACTTTTTCAAAGTAGAGCATGGAGGAAATTAAGAAAAATACAAGAGTTTGCAAAAAAAAAAAAAAAAATATATATATCATCCCACAAAAAGATTACCAAAGTGTAGCTATTTAATTAGAATTTTTAAAATAATTTTTGTTTCTTATATTCATATTTTTTTAGAGTGTTTTTTTCAATCAGAAAAAAATAACCAGCCTAAATTTAAAAAGCTTTACTTTCTTTATTATGCACCTTTATGTTCAAGTGTCACTCTAAATGTCAAAATTTTAAGAAATCGTTTTCTTTTAAAATCCTTAATATTAACTCGTAGCGGCTGCTTGCTTGCAGGTCTCAAAAACTTTGGATCAATTTTGAACGCACTTCTACAGAGCTGAATTTTTTCAGGCAGGCTCCTGTCAACGATAAAAATGACCTATAAAAATTTCACATCGATCGAATGTAATATAATTAAATTAATGAATTTTTATATAATCTCTTAGTTTCTCTATGTAGCATGTAAATGTTTGGGCTAGTCTCTCGCGCGGTGCGTATTAATAGTATTATATTGAAAGTGCCGTGCGTATTATTTTGAACATAATTTAATAATATTATTTCCGGATCTGTAAATGTTTATGCTAGCCTGTCGCGCGGTGCATATTATATTTAACCTAAGTTTTATTATATCACATATATAAAGAATTTTTAGTTTAAAAAATTAGTTTAACGTTGTTGTTGTTGTTTTTTTTGTTGTTGTTGTTGTTGTTTTTTTTTAATTATCTAAAGATCGCCTAAAACGTGTTGGAATGAGACTTTTTAATAGAATGTTTTGTTTGTTTTTTTAGCGATTTGTGGCTTTATAACTTCGAAAGATAATATTCCCGAACATTTTACATGCCATAAACTGCGATGGTTTATCAAGTAAGTGTGCATCTTCAGAATACTGCTCCTCCTACAGTTGTTTATCAACGTCTCTTTAAATGGAGCGTGTTTAAAATTAGAAATGTGTGTTTGTGTGTGTGTTTGGGGGGGGGGGGTTATAAAAGTAAATAATCGTATTCTAATTTAAGCGTTTTCTCGATGCCACATAACTGTCATAAAGATGGTACTTTAAAATTCAATATTATACCGCCATACTTAAAGAAAGGATGTCATGATTGTATGCTAGGCATATTATGGTCGTATTTTAAGATCTAACTTTTATTTAATACATAGGTAAAATTAAACCGCACAAATTAATTTTTTTTCTTTCAGCGAACTCCAAATTATTTTTAAAATTTTCTAAATCTTCATCTGCCATATTGTCTATATTACATTAGAGCAAAGCGCTGCGCTGTTAATACGCCATAACGTTTAATTACAAAGTACTTTTCCCTCGCCGGAATCTTCAGCCCTCGTAAATTTTCTTTGGGCTTCGAAATGATATTTTCATCCGCTTCGCCCCACAACGCGCGCCACGAGGTAAGCACCACCCTCCCCTCCCCTAGGCACGAGCTCACTCGAGGAAAGAAAACGGGCCGTTAAGCTGAGCGTACTGACACGAGACTAATCTGTTTATCATATCCAGCACAGCTAACTATCTGCTAGCGCACAGCCACACAAAGATACCCGGCAGATCTTTCTCTCAGAGTACAGTCAAACAAAGATAGCCGGCACAGCTTTCTCTCAGAGTCTAGCTAACCACAGATAGCCGGCCCAGCTTTCTCTCAGAGTACAGCCAAACAAAGATAGTCGGCACAGCTTTCTCTCAGAGTCTAGCTAACCACAGATAGCCGGCCCAGCTTTCTCTCAGAGTCTAGCTAACCACAGATAGCCGGTCCAGCTTTCTCTCAGAGTCTAGCTAACCACAGATAGCCGGCCCAGCTTTCTCCCAGAGTCTAGCTTACCACAGATAGCCGGCACAGCTTTCTCTCAGAGTCTAGCTTACAACAGATAGCCGGCCCAGCTTTCTCTCAGAGTCTATGCAACCACAGATAGCCGGCCCAGCTTTCTCCCAGAGTCTAGCTAACCACAGATAGCCGGCCCAGCTTTCTCTCAGAGTCTAGCTTACCACAGATAGCCGGCACAGCTTTCTCTCAGAGTCTAGCTTACCACAGATAGCCGGCCCAGCTTTCTCTCAGAGTCTAGCTTACCACAGATACTCTCAGAGTACAGCCAATCATAGATACTCGGTACAGTTGTCACTCTGTTGTAGTACAAACCAGTTAAAGATCCCGGTACAGCTGGCTCGGTTAGAGTACGGCTAGATTTGTCATTATCAAGTCCTGAATTCAGTTCAGAAAATTTCTCAAAAAGTTTGTCTACCTGCCGGCGGCAGTCGCATGCACTCTAACCCTAACCCTAACCTGATCACGTGTACGACCTGGGACGACTCGTGGCTTTTGTCATCAGTGCCCTGGAAATAAGACGTCGAAATATTTGCTGTCAGTAAAAACAAGAATTATNNATATATATATATATATAACTTGTACACTGATACGTTTTAGAAAAGAGATAAAAGGAGGGGGAAAAATGATATACTGAAGGGGCAAATCAAAACAGACAGACTGAAACAAATATGCTGAATGGGAAAAATAGAGATAATTATGAAGAGGATCAACTTTTTATATGGATAGAATTGAAGGATGAAACAGAAAGCAGATTTGTGAGATGAAGCCAACAGATGCATATAGGAACACAGACATATGAAGGCAGAGATGTACAGTGAGATATAGCGACAGACGGAAATTAAATTTTCACACATAGATTCCCACAAAAAATCTGTACACTGAGGTGTACGGCCAGCATGTTCATAGGAATTTCAAGGGTATTTTCACACAAATATACACTTCAATGTCTGATGAGATCCGTAAAGATTTATCATATAGTGATGAATGTCAACAAATTTTTCAATGTGTTAGATTCACGATTACCATAGATATATATTCTAGTGAAACATTCAGACAAAAACAGTGCAAAGACATAGACAGATAGATGTAGACAGACATTGACATAGTCAGGATTGACCGACAGTCAAAGAGAAACGAAGATAGACAGGCGTAAACAGACAGACATTGGCCTACATTCATTGACAGATACATATAGACCTATGTGTATTGGCAGACAGTCATACAGAGTCGTAGAAAGTCTAATACTGACAAACAGACAGAAAGAGAAAAGCAGACAGACAAAGACAGTCACAGGCATATATAGACATACATAGACATACAAAGTCCAATTCGGACAGACTTACTTATCTGCTATCGGAAATCACCCCCACCTCCCAAAACATACATTCCGATGAACCTTCTGCAAATATTTTAACGACATATTTTTTGCATATCTCAATAAAGACCTGTTTCTTTAACGACGAAAAATAAAATTCAGCTGATTCACGTAGCATGACTTGTGTTTCACGTTGCCCGGCTGACACAGATAGAATTTTTTTTTTTTTTTTGTGCACTTCGAACTCTTAACGAAAAAAGACATTCAAAAATAGTTTCCCCGAAACGCAGTGTTTAGAACAGCAAACAAACAGATATGTTGCAATCGTTTTCACCTGCCGTGTTTATTACGTGCGACAATCTCGTTGGCGTTTTGATAGGTTCAGCCCAGGTCGGTAGACAAGGTGAGTCGATACTGGAGTCGGACAAAGCACAAATTCCATGTTCAGCTAGTGATTTTTTTTTTCTACGCAGACAGAATACTTTGAGCTCGAAGATGATTTCGATGGAGCGATAAGTCTCCACCATTACATCTGTTTAAAAAAAAAAGTTTACGCATGATTTACGGCCAACGTTAGAGTACCTCATTGGCGTGTACTTTCCTGAAGATCAAGTCTTAGAATTACAAAAATCACATCTCGTGTTGACGTAAGGAAAAAAAAAGAAAAAAAAAAAGAAAAAACCTTTGATTTCATCTTCCAAAAAATGTGTACTTAAATACATAAGCAATATCGAGTTGCACGGGTAGGAAATAACAATATTTACTGAATAGTCTCCCCATTACTAATTTGTCTGGAAAATCATAAAAAAAAATTCGTGGTTTTTTTATTATCTTTTTATTTTACTTAGAGATTTTTATATAAAAAATCTTGTGTTAGCAAAGATGTGTTAAGCGATAGTTTGGGCCATCATAAAAACCATTTTAAATGTTTGTTTTCGTGTGTTGTTGTCACAGTTGCTGCTATGTTTCTGCAGGTTTTCTTATTTTCAGCCTACTTTTCTCTATTCCTTCAAGGGCATATGTCAAGTTATCTTATATTTCCCAGCCAGAAATTCTGACTTTTCTACGTAGTAAACTAGCTCCTTCCTTTTTTTCAAAGTACAAAACATCGTTAGTTCTCCAAACCATAAGACATCACTACGTCTCAAAGATGTAAGAAGGAGATGATCAAATTTGCTAATGACATATATTGTTATCCCAATATAACAAGGCATTATAAGTACTACAAAATACAATACATCAATACACATTCTCGTTACGTCATCACAGTATTAGAAAATCTTTGTAAAGTTCAAGACATTCGTGATCAGACATCTTTTCGCCTCATAGTCAGCAGTTTACAACAACAAAACCAACAAAATAAAACAAAACAAAAATTATTTAAACTTTAAAACATACTAAGATACTAAAAAAGCCATATCACAGGATATGTGTCAGCCAATGAAGTAAACCAAATCACATGATGTGTGTCAGACACTAAAAAAACCATATCACAGGATATGTGTCAGCCAATGAAGTAAACCAAATCACATGATCTGTGTCAGCCAATAAAGCAAACGATATCACACGATATCAAAACGGCTTAAGAAAAAGTGGACTGAAGACAAATGGCCCTGGACTAATGGATGTTAATGGATTAACAAAAACAACCCGTAAAAACAACGTTTTTTAAAACTATAAATCCCTTATATATGAGACAGAACTAAAAGTATTGATTATTTTCAATATAATACGCAGTGCTTTTTTTGTAGCGAAAAATGTTTGGGAACTCATTTCACACCTGTTTTTAACTTATGTCAGAAAATACTATAATAGCCTATAATATAAATATACACGAATCTGGCCAAAAAAGGTATGGGAACTCAGTGCACATGGGTTCCCACTGAAAAAAGCACTGATAATACGCACCGCGTGACAAAATTTTACAGGCTCAATCTGGCTGAACTCCCCTTGCTGTAGCACGGGGATACTCTTATCGATGGCTGGACTGAACTCCAGTGACATGTGGATGCTACAATTGCAGACGATGTTACATAGAGATACAAAGAGATAAACTAAAAATGCATTTTTAAAATATTGATTAATTCGATCTTCTTGAAATTTTGATACAATGCATTGCTATGTGACACAAGTTTATGTGCACAATTTCAGCTCGATAGCATCAGGGAAAGTGGGTCATTTTTTACTTATGATTTTCAGCTCGCGGGTCCACGACAGACTGAGAGACAAAAAGGTAAAGTTAATATAATCCATCCATCCCCGTAGCGCTACAGCAATGTAGGGCTAGGGCCGACCTAAAGATCTCCTTCCATCAAGTCCTTATTAACTTCTTTCTTCTCCAATATTGGATGCCCAGTTTCGCAAGAAACAATAATAATAACATCAAAGGAAACAATTTAATAACAGTTACTCTATATGGTACCAAGTCACAATTTTATGTCGAGAAGAAATGATAATGATATTATGGCATCACAAGAAATAATTTAACAATTTGACCACTTTCTCAAGAGTTGAAAAAGTTTAACAAAGATGTTTTTGATTTTAAAAATGACAACACTTTGACTGGGGCCGTTTTGACGAGTCAACTAACCAAATATTCGAGTATTCAAATAAGAACTAATATCAAGGACGTTTGTAAATTTTTTCGTCAAGTCAGGTTATTGGGCTTGACCAAGACCATAAGTTTGATAACCAATTTATTTTACTGAATTTTTTAAAATTTTTTTAAAACACGATTTCGTACTTTCAAAGTTATGCTGAAAACGTTGTTTGAAGAAAACTAAGACTAAAAATAGTAACATTACGTAAAGACACGTGATTTTTCCTGTCTAACATGAAACACACTTTGCTTGATGGTGTCATCCACTTTAATGATAACGAGTGAGTTGACAGCACGTGTTACATTAGCTTGAGATTTAATTATTTGCAAACTATGAGCTAAAAGAATGCATAAACTAGGACGAGTGCTGATTAAAGAAAATACGTTCGAATAATAAAAAAAAATGGATCGCTAAATCTATTAATTTCCATTAGTATTTTTTTATTACTCATAACTAGATCTCGTTAAGTCGCGATTCATTATTTCGCGCAAATTGTTAAGTCGCGGTTATTCCATGAGTCCCAAATTTTGTGACGTAACACAGCAAATTCCTTTTTGCTATTTAAAAAATAAGGAAGAATAGCCTTTCTGTTAACATATGCAAGGATAAATACATCTTTATAAACGAGGGAAAAGTAGGTAGCAAAATATAAACTATTAATAAATAGGAAAAGTATATAAAAAGTTTTCTAGAATTTTTATCGAATTTTAATCGATCAAATTAATTTTAATTGATAAAAACAACGGTTAATCGAATTAATATTCGTTAATTTCCGCAGCTCTACAAAAATATTTAATTAAGTATCCCCTATTTTTTCTCGCGGCAGTCAGCCCGCTTGCAGTCAAGTTAAAATATTTGGCGCCATCTTAGCCGAAAATTGTTGCAACACATTTATATTAAGATAATTTCAATCAAAAAATAAATAAATTATAAAACAACTTAAAAATTATTTTTAGAAAATAATAGTATCTGAATTCTCAAAAAATAAGTAAAAAATATAGGATCAGAAAAAAACGAACAGGGATAGAGAGATGAGAGAAAGGAGTTTGAGAACGTCTGTTGAGAGACTGAAGAAAGTAATGAGTTATGGAGCAGGACAGCAAAAAATTTATGAGATAAACAGACTGGATGGTCGAAGCTCTCGAGACGATTCTGAGCTAATTTTAGCGGCGCGTACCTGTGTTTGGAAGGTAAGGTCAAGGTTACTTTTGTCGAGTTCGTTGGCTCATTGGCTGGGTTGTATAATAAGGGTTCCCTTTTCTGTTGAAACTAAAGGTTGTATAATAAGGGTTCCCTTTTCTGTTGAAACTAAAGGTTGTATAATAAGGGTTCCCTTTTATGTTGAAACTAAAGGTTGTATAATAAGGGTTCCCTTTTCTGTTGAAACTAAAGGTTGTATAATAAGGGTTCCCTTTTCTGTTGAAATTAAAGGTTGTATAATAAGGGTTCCCTTTCTGTTGAAACTAAGGGTTGTATAATAAGGGTTCACATTTCTGTTGAAAATAAGGGTTGTAAAATAAGGGTTCCCTTTCTGTTGAAACTAAGGGTTGTATAATGAGGGTTACCCTAATGACGAGACTACGGTTTGAATAAAAAGGGTTCCCCTAATGTTAAAACTATGAGTTGTATAATAAGGGTTCCCTTGCTTAGAAATTCTGGGTTGCATAACAATGATTCCACTAATGTTGAGAGTCAGAGTTGCATAACAAGAGTTCCCCTAATTTTGAAATATGGATTGTATAACATGGCTTCCCCTAATGTTGGAAGACACAGTTGTGTAACGAATTTCCACTAATTTCGAAAGACTCGGTTAAAGCAAGGGTTCTCTTACGTTGAAAGTAGGGCTATACCAGTTTCAGTCGGATATTTTGCCGGAAATATGAAGTGAAGTCTGGCCGGAACCGGAGCCAGAATTGTAAAAATCGCCAGATTCCGGATCTTCCGGAGCAAATTATATATATATATATA
>MUZC01000083.1:694039-710796 GCA_002072015.1 Radix auricularia
AACTAAACATGATCCAGTTGTTATCACGTTTTTGGAACAGTTAAAAGTATAGATTTATGTTTTCTCCCTTTCAACAACTCGTTGGGAAAAAATTAAAAAAAGAGTTGTGCCAATCACAATGAAGAGGGAGTCTGAAACACGTTGGATTGCACGATCAGAAGCTGTTATAGCAATTTATGAAGGACTAGATGACATGGCAGGGCTGTTGGAAAAATTATCAGAACATACAAATATGACGCCTGACACCAGAAGTGATGCAGAAGCTTTGCTGGTAGGTATATAAAACTTTAACTTCCTAGATTTTAAACATTTCTGGAACATCATACTTGATAAAATTGATAGTGTCCAGAAACGGTTCCAGAATCCTACTGTGAGTTTCAAGGAAGCTTAATCTGATCTTGAATCGCTTGAGCAAGAAATTGTCAACATTCGTGTTAATTTGAGCCATGTTGCGGTAGACAATGGGAAAGAAGATGCACAACTTGGAGAATCGAGTTTGACAGAAGATTAGACGACATCGGAGGATGCCTTCGAGAATTAAAAAGAGATGCAGAACTTTCTCCATAAGAAAAAATTGCACTTGCTATGAACAGCGAAATTGATAAACTCCAACAGGAGATATCAATACATATTTTACGCCTTAAACAACCTAAACAACAAATTTGGATTTTTACTGGACGTCAAATCTCTTCTTGCTGAAACAAAAGTCGATACGCTTCGTTATAATTGCTTAGATTTTGCTAATTTCTACGAATTGTGTACAGAAATCAAAGACTAAAAAATGATGCTCAGTACCCGTACTGAAGTTCTACCGGAAACTACTTTGGATCTTCTCGATTTTATTGTTTCATATGGAGATGACGTATTTCCGAATCTGCGCATTTCACTTCAAATACTTCTAAAAATTGCTGTTTCAACTAAAAGCTGTGAGTGGTCCTTCAGCAAAGTAAACCTTATTTTGTCTTAATTACGTGCTTCAATGGATCAAGATCGTCTGGATGATCTTGCACTCCTTAGCATCGAAAGAGAACACTTGAGAATATCAATTTTAACAGCGAGATTGACGACATTCAAATCAAGGAAGATCCATTTATTTTAGATTATGTCTATTCGAGTCATGTATAATTAGTAGAGTATTTTTTTTTCAAATAAATTGTTTATAATCGTATAGAGAATTATTAGTCTGTATTGTATTTCATTAAAATATCATTTGCTTCAAAAAATGAACCATATAAACCGTAAAATTTCAAATTTTTCTTGGAGAATGTTTCGGTCCGTCAAGGGGCGCAGAATTTGTGTCTTGCCCCCGGGCGCACATGACCCTAGCTACGCCACTGGTAAAAACACATACACATTTTCGTTCTTCTCGCCCGGACTTCGTATGAAGAATAGCTTGCCTCATCAAACCATCTTTCTAGCAACATTTAATCAAAATATATAAGTTACTATGTATGTCCGTTTATAACGCTATGTCATTTTAGAAAGCAGCGCACCGCTAAAAAAAAATGCCTTGAAAAAAATTACTGAACCAAAAAATAACTCTTTTAAACGTCCCCATAAAATTGTTCAATATGGAAATGAGATTTAATGTTTCTCTCCTTGTCTCTACATTTTCTGATTATTTAATTAATTGATTTCAGCTATATATATTTAATTTTAAAACTTCCGTCATTTGTGACGGGTAATACACTAGTACTCTAGTAATATGCACGAACAGACATAAACCTTTGAATAATAATAATAATCATCATAATCTTAGCGGTGATGATAATATTAATAATAGATGAGTTGGTCATTTCTCCGATATCGTCTGTGAATGCTCGTTGTCTTTTGGGTCGAGCCGTAAGGATCTTAGGACCCTGTTCATTTTATGGCATGCGAGCCTCATCAAGCGGGCATTGACATAAAGGCACCTCTCCGCAGGTACCAGGGACTTCATGCATGTCCCCCGCACTTCTCGGGGCACTCTTCAAGCACGTGGGCCACCGTCTCCTCCGGGTGGCCGCTATTTCGTCACATGACCAACACGTGTTAGCTTTATCAGCGGTTAGCATTGTTGTGATAACACGTCAAATAAAAACAAGGTCAAGGTCATTAGGTCTAACTACAAATACTCATCTGACACTGGTCGTTATAAATGCCACCAAACACCATCGACAGACCCTCTACTGAAATAGCTAACTTTCAATCAAAACGACATATGGCTTCAAGATGCTAAAATATCTTCTGTTACCGGTATATCCGAATTAGAGCTAACCCCTTCCCACCATGTACCTCAGACTTTTTTAACGACCCTGAACATTTGCGCTAAAAATTCACAATTTTAATACACTTTTAAAACAAAAATAACTGATGCATAGCAATAGATTTCTTTCTTTCACTATTCTGTATATCCTCAAATATGTGAATAAATCTTGAAAAGCCTCGATGTTTGCAACTGACGACATTAGAACTTGAGGTTATAGATCGAATGTATTGTACCATGTGTCACTTGCCAACAAAAATATAAATTTTGGTTTTATTAAACCTCTATGGGATCTGATGTTTTTCTATGTCTCTCTCTTTCTCTCTCTCTGTCTGTCTGTCTATCTGTCTGTCGGTCTGTCTGTCTATATGTATGTCGGTCTGTCTATCTGTCTGTCTATCTCTCTGTCTGTCTGTATGTCTGTCTGTCTCTTGGTTATCATTTAACATCTGCTATTTGTACCAATAATCTTTCATTAAACAAAAAAAACATTTTTTTAAAACTCTATGAAATATGTCGTCGCTACGAACTCTTTAGTTCGTCAAGTCAAGAAAGAGCTGTCCAATCTACACTATCCTAGAATACGCATCCAGTCTACACTAATATAGAGTAAACATCTATTCAACAATATCTTAAAGAAAACATGTAATCTACAATATCATAGACTTGACATCTAATTTACACTATCAGAAAGTACACATTTAATCTCCACCGTCATCCAGCACAAATTACCTTACATGATGTAATATTCGCCAAACATTCAGGCTATACAAGAGCGTTACAGTACACAAGAACCAATACCTCCGCTATATGAATGAGATGCCGTCTTGTCAATGGCGACAATCTTCAAAAACACAATCACAGTAAGGCAGAGCCCTAAAAGATTTGAATAATATATGTCTTTGTCCTTTACATTCCATCATTCTCAGTGCATAGCTCAGGTTTTATTAGGCAAAGCTTTCTTTTTAGCGCATTTTCGAGAAGTGGAATGCGCTATTGCACCCGTTTTGTCCGTCTGTCATCACCTTTGATCACAGCATCCATAAGTCCTAGACCCATGATGTATATATGTTTTTTGTATGTCCTGACCTGCCATTTGTGCATCAACACTCAGTTACTCGATCCGTTAAAAAACCCCGTTAAAACTACCAAAAAATATTTCGAATCGAGAGGTAACACTAGCGCAGGGAACGGCCGCCATTGCCGGAAGTCGAATACATAGTCTTTCAAGCATTGAAGAGTGGTGCGAAAGGGTGCAAAAGAATTAGTTCTTTTTTTTAGTTGACGTCATTAGAATATGTGTAAAAGTTTAGAGAGTTTTACGTCATCATTTGTGGTGACTTGTAGTTAGATTAAAGAGAAAATAATTTTTTTTTAAATGTAAAGAAATGACTTTTAAATAAAAAAAAAATGTCAGGTATATTCATTACACAAGAAAATTCATAAAAATATGTCTAAAATCTAAACACAATTACTGATAACTACATAATGCTGATATCTAACATAAGTACTGATACATAATACGAAAATGCGCTAACACGTCCTGAGTTCCAAAAGGGACCAGGCTTAACATGATTTTTAATATTGCACGCTATTTTTTAACTGCTGAAAGGAATTCGTTTGCATTAAGCTGCAGCGTTTTCTTGAATTTCTCAGTTAGTTTTTTTTATTAGTGGATGTCCACATCAGTACTTTGGAAGAATGCTTGAACTTGTTGAATTAGATCTCACTCGAACTCTAACCACATTTACACACTAAATGCCTTAATTTCTTATTGCATCAATCAGTATATCATCATTTCATGAACAAGATTGCCTGAACATGCAAGAAAACTGCAAACTTCACCCCCCCTCCCATACACACAAAAAAACCTCTAATCGACCACACGCACACTTACAAAATTAATTGTAATTTGTTCATATGTGGCAATAAAGGGAGGCTCAGGGGAGAACAACAACTTGCTTTATGTAAACAACATGGAAACGGGTTCATTTCTTTCTTACTTCTATATCACATATACACAAATTATTACTCTGAGGAAACCTTCCGGTGGGGGTTAAACCCTAGGCAGGTCAGTGATGAATGATACCATGCTTTGCGGCGATCCTAACCATAGAGACTCGTAAGCTTTGCCGTGGTGGCGATAAAGTGATACTTTGTTGATAGCGAGTCATAGTAGGAAATTCCACACCTCCCTCGGGAGGCACATTTAGTGGGAGGCGTTTTCGACCTAGTGTCCTGGACGCCCAGGCGGCCGCTTGTAGCAGCGACCGCTCCGGAGGGGCTTCTCAGTCTTTACGTCCCTTAGGGGGCCAGAGGGCTGAGGGGGTTTTCCGGGAATCCCCATGAAGAGCGCAGGCTCGGGACTGCTGATTTTCTTCCACATGTAGGATTACTTTCCTAACTCTACATCACATATACATAAAGTATTACTTTAATAACTCTACATCACATATACACAAATCATTTCTTTCCTAACTCTACATCCCATATACACAAATTATTTCTTTCCTAACTCTACATCACATATACACAAATCATTTCTTTCCTAACTCTACATCACATATACACAAATCATTTCTTTCCTAACTCTACATCACATATACACACATCATTACTTTCCTAACTCTACATCACATATACACACATCATTACTTTCCTAACTCTACATCACATATACACAAAGTATTACTTTCCTAACTCTACATCACATATACACACATCATTACTTTCCTAACTCTACATCACATATACACAAATCAGTGAGAGACTCTATCTCAATTACACAATGTAAACGCTCCAAGTAGTTTTCCCCACTCATTTATTTTTTTATTATTTTTAAACGTATTGTTTTATAATAGTTTCTTTGCCGTTGGAGACTTTCCGATACTTTCCTTGTTATTTTATTTTTATTTTTTAATATTGTTGTTTTTGCTTCGTTACTTTCTGTTTACTGTTTTGAATTAACTTATTTTGTTGTTTGTAGTTATTTGTTTGTTTATTAAATTCATCACCAGATCCCCCTCCTCTCCCCAGCGTATAAACATCTGGAGTCAAATTACTACTAAACATCTGGAGTCAAATTACCACTAAACATCTGGAGTCAAATTACCACTAAACAGATGGAGTCACATTACCATTAAACATATGGAGTCACATTACCACTGAAAATCCTACATGTGGAAGAAAATCAGCAGTCCCGAGCCTGCGCTCTTCATGGGGCTTCCCGGAAAACCCCCTCAGCCCTCTGGCCCCCTAAGGGACGTAAAGACTGAGAAGCCCCCCCCCCCGGAGCGGTCGCTGCTACAAGCGGCCGTCTGGGTGTCCAGGACACTAGGTCGAAAACGCCTCCCACTAAAGTGTGCCTCCCGAGGGAGGTGTGGAATTTCCTACTGTGACTCGCTATCAACAAAGTAACACTCCGGCGCCACCACGGCAGAGCTTACGAGTCTCAATTATTTAGATCGCCGCAAAGCGTGGGATCATCACTGACCTACCTAGGGTTTAACCCCCACCGGAAGGTTTCCTCAGAGCTGGCGACCAAAAGCGTTTCCTAGCGGTACCTTTTGCTATTCCGTGCTGGCGCTCCTGGCCCTAAACCGGCACCGCTCAACAGCGTTGCTAGTTAATTGAGGGGGACGAAACGGTCGCTTCGGAGTAACCCGACTCTCAACGGGTACTTTGGTTTTCATCATCGGCATTACATCTAAATGCTTTGCCTAAGATCCGTACAGTGACTGTAATCATATATGACTAGCACCTAACACCTAACAACGGTCTTCTCCGGCTGTCCAAGCCAGGGGTTTGTCGGTTTCAGGCCGTGGTCTGCTCCACGGCCCTACTCGTCTGTCGAACCACGTAGAGGTCACCCCTTCTCGACAGACATTACCACTAAACAGATGGAGTCACATTACCACTAAACATATGGAGTCAAATTACCACTAAACATATGGAGTCACATTACCACTAAACAGATGGAGTCACATTACCACTAAACAGATGGAGTCACATTACCACTAAACATATGGAGTCACATTACCACTAAACATATGGAGTCACATTACCACTAAACATATAGAGTCACATTACCGCTTAACAGATGGAGTCACATGACCATCCGTTGCGCTACAGCCCATGTAGGGCCCTGGCCTGCTCCACCACATCCTTCCAGCTACAGCCCATGTAGGTCCCTGGCCTGCTCCACCACATCCTTCCAGCTACAGCCCATGTAGGTCCCTGGTCTGCTCCACCACATCCTTCCAGCTACAGCCCATGTAGGTCCCTGGCCTGCTCCACCACATCCTTCCAGCTACAGCCCATGTAGGGCCCTGGCCTGCTCCACCACATCCTTCCATTCAGATCGATTGATGGCTTTGATGACTGATGCTCCATAAAATGAAAACAACCGTATGGCTTGTTAGAAACGACAGTTACTGGACGGAAAGTTACACAAAAAATTAAAATAAATACATTTGGAAATAAGTTCGCAGGTCCTTACATTCGCAAGAATTGAATAGTTTCATCCAAACCAACAACATGTATAGACGTGGGTGGGTGGAGATGGGGGGGTCACAGGAACCAGGTCGACTGTCTCGTCAACAACTTAACAATCGTACGTCATGGTAACATTAAGGATATTTCCGCAAACTTTGATACTTTGAAGAAACCACCAGCCATGAAAACAGTAATCGCCTCTCCGTGTCTTTAAAAAATGGAACGATTTCTAGAATCATTTCTTGAGAATCGATTTTGATATCGTACTCGTACTGTATGTCGTATGTGGACTATTAAAGGATATCAATAATACTTGTCACCAAATCTCTGATTTATTCAACATTTAAAACACCCGTTATTACATATAAATTTAATTTTAGTCTTCTAAGTCGAAAGTAAAAACGACTCTACTTTGCCCATTTCGCGAGACCGTCTTAAGATGAATTTTTCCACCAATAATAAACACTGATGCTAGATGCGCACTTTCCAAAAAGCTATTAAATTTAAAAAAAAACAAAAAAAAAAAAAAAAACAGCGCACGGTTCAACAGTCTGTACCAGTCACTCCTGGTACTCTACGTCATCACGCTTTGTCCCACGTTCAACTCTGTTGATCTTCATGTCTCTTGTTTATGATCGCTGTGACGCAAGCGCCATTTAGATATCAACCTCGGAGAAGACTGGTGGCCCTCGTGCAACACTCGCGCGCGGATGGTGAGAGGAGAGAGGGATTTGGGGAAGGGGGGGTGTCTAAGATGCTAGCACGTGACCTCCTCATGAAGTCGCAAGGCCTCTTAAGTCGAGTTAGTCACATAAGTCAAATCTTAACTAACAACGCTGATCTAATCTCCTAGCCAGTGACTCTTGTACAAATCCTTGTCGAGTGTGCATGTACTTAAAACGTCTGAGTAAAACTTGCGAGTTGAATAGCCCGTAAAAAAATACAACAGATCAGTAGTGTCAGCAGAATTTATTGTTCGATTTTAACGAAACAGCTGTCTAATATGAATCTTGTAAAGACGTCGACAGAAATTATGGGGTTTTTTTTTTTTTTTGGATGTTCAGTTAAATTTTTGGGTTTGAGTTGAAAATTCTTCTGTTCGGGTTAACCTTTCCACAGAGAAGACGAAAATAATAACGCTACAATGCAGGTTAATATTAATATTTCTTTCAGAGTCAATAATGGATCCCAAGAGAAACAATCATTGCAATTCCTCAAGAACTGCATGTTTAACGTTGAAAATTTGATTTGAAATGTATCAATTTCTTACACTGGTCCTGGGGTTGACAGTCCTGGGGTTGACAGTCCTGGGGTTGGCAGTCCTGTGGTTGACAATCATGGGGTTGACAGTCTTGGGGTTGACAGTCCTGGGGTTGACAGTCTTGCGGTTGACAGTCTTCGGGTTGACAGGCCTGGGGTTGACAATCCTATGGTTGACAGTTCTAGGAGTGACGTCCTACGGTTGACAGTCCTAGGGTTGACAGTCCTACGGTTGACAGTCCTAGGGTTGACAGTCCTGTAAAGTCGCTTCTTTCAATTAAATAATTTCATTGTTGATTTGATTAGCACCTTCAAAAATTCAATCACACAAACACACAAACAAATGCGCGCGCACACACACAATCGCAAAGTCTACAATTCCTCCACTAACACAACACAAGCTATAATCTCATCAACCCAGATGCAAGAAAATTCCTTAAAACTTATATTTGTACATGGTACACTATCATTTTGTACATGGCACACTATCATTTTGTACATGGTACACTATCATTTTGTACATGGTACACTAACATTTTGTACATGGTACACTAACATTTTGTACATGGTACACTTATAATTTTGTACATGGTACACTAACATTTTGTACATGGTTCACTAACATTTTGTACATGGTACACTATCATTTTGTACATGGTCCACTTATAATTTTGTACATGGTACACTAACATTTTGTACATGGTACACTAACAATTTGTACATGGTACACTAACATTTTGTACCTGGTACACTAACATTTTGTACATGGTACACTAACATTTTGTACATGGTACACTATCATTTTGTACATGGTACACTAACATTTTGTAATTGTACACTATCATTTTGTACATGGTACACTTATAATTTTGTACATGGTACACTATCATTTTGTACATGGTACACTATCATTTTGTACATGGTACACTATCATTTTGTACATGGTACACTATCATTTTGTACATGGTACACTAACATTTTGTACATGGCACACTATCATTTTGTACATGGTACACTAACATTTTGTACCTGGTACACTATCATTTTGTACATGGTACACTATCATTTTGTACCTGGTACACTATCATTTTGTACATGGTACACTAACATTTTGTACATGGTACACAATCATTTTGTACATGGTACACTATCATTTTGTACATGGCACACTATCATTTTGTACATGGTACACTTATAATTTTTACATGATATTTAATACCCTTTTGCTATTTACAGCAGTGGATCGGGAAATGTCACGCGTGAATGACTTTGGGGTTAATGAGAACTGATTATAGACCAGGGGTCCAGTAAGCACGTCTTTGGCATACGGCCAACCACGCTTCGTACAGGTCGGTCCACAAACTGTCGTGATAGTAGATCACAACCAAACCACGCCTCGTACAGGTCGGTCCACAAACTGTCGTGATGGTAGATCACAACCAAACCACGCTTCGTACAGGTCGGTCCACACGTACAGGTCGGTCCACAAACTGTCGTGATGGTAGATCACAACCAAACCACGCTTCGTACAGGTCGGTCCACAAACTGTCGTGATGTTAGATCACTACAGAACCAGCGGATATTTGCTTATCATTTAAAATAACGGAAAACGCCATTGATCTATCTCTTTATATATTGTAACAATTTTAGTTAAAATTTTCGTAGAACTATATTTTTCAAGATATATAAACAAAAATCAATACGTTTTTAAGCATTTAAAATTTATTTATTTAATTATTATTATTTTATTTTATTTTTCTATGGTTTTGTTTGTTTGTTTGGGTTTTTAGGGGGGGGGGTAGATTTGAGTGAAGTTGCAAACAAAATTATTTCTCGGTCAACTCCATTTTTTGTTGAACCTTCCCGTCCACTAGGGATATCGTCGACATCAGCTATTCCTTGGATAGCCTTATAGGAGAGTGCTCTAGGCATCCCTGTCCCAGGCCAGCCTCTCCAGGATCTTCCAGTCACGGCCAATTCTCTTGATGTCTGCCTCCAATTCTCTTGATGTCTGCCTCCAATTCTCTTGATGTCTGCCTCCAATTCTCTTGATGTCTGCCTCCAATTCTCGGTGCACATACGTGTCTCTTGGATGGCCTCTTTTTCGCTTGCCCTTGAGATTCCATTTCAGGGCTCGCCTCGTTGTATTAGAAGCAGTTGTGTGACCATTGCACATCCAACGCTTCTGGAGAATTATTCCTCCATTAACTTCTGCTTCATCCGCTGCCACAGTCAACACCATTCGGATCCCTCTAATTAACGTCAAGTTATTTTAACTCAAGAAAGAATAAGCGGTTAGTTATTTATATAACAATGAAAATTTTCCTACTGAATACCCGGACAATCTAAGAACACATTTCCGCCGTGAAATGACAAGACTCGATGAAAGGATCAAATTGTAAAAATGTTTATAGATTACCATTATATTATTCCTCACTAAGGCGTTTATGTGACGCCCATAGTGAGTAGTGACGTTAGGTCGAATTCTATAAACAAACTTCTTCCTAATTTGTGGATCATAATTTCGGCGCTCTTTTTGTTGATACGCGGGAGTTGATCAACGGAAGAATGTTAAAACATTTGGATACCCTCCAGCGAGTGGGTGGAAACGGTACCAAAGTTAAGCGGTGTATGGGGCATTGTGAGACTTAAGGGCAGGGGGGGTACTCATGCACCCCAATCAATGGGAAGAATGTGGTGTTTATAGGTCAGGGAGTGGATCCACTAATCAAAGCTGATAACCTCTGCCCTGGAAATAGGAGAGACATATCGGCTTTCAGAGGTTCTCAAGCTAAATTCGAGGGGGCTTGTGTCAGTTCATCGAGGCGATTAGATTTTTAAAAAGGTGTTTATGGAAATATAAAAATACGAATTGTTCTTACGTTTAGTAAACAAATGTTTCAGAAGAATAGAAATGATATTTTCTGTGACAATGAGATATATTTGTCTCTTTATCTTGAGAAAACTGTGAACATATTTCTTTGACTGATTTCTGTTTTAGTGTGCAACATTCCTGTGTCTTAATGGGAGGGGGTGGGGGTGGTGCGCTTAGTTTGGGAGTTGAGTAGAGCGCTGGTGGGGTATCGAGTAAAATGTATTGTAAAAGGCAGTAGAGGTGTAGATTTCACGGTACTGAGGGCGTCGCATAAAGGGCAGTAGGTGCTTTCAAAACAAAACAAAACTCTTAAATTTCTAATGGTATTTAGACATTAATTGTGCTAGCCTAAAAGCCCTAAACCTTAACTTTATTTAACAACTTGTCACAAATATATAACAACAATGCACAGTGACATTGACAGGAGTCACACTGTTAGCTTAATTGTGACAACTATACCTGACACTAACATTTATTTAATAACAGTAACCTAATAAAATATGAAATTTTATACATTAAAATTGGTTCTCTAGTCCTTAAGTGTCAAAAATTTGGTATTTACGTTACTAGTAGTATCGGACATAATTTGTTGGCAATAACAGCGGTCGTGGTATCGAATACGCTATCGTCCGGATACCAGTAGTAGGAATGTGGAATGTGCTAAGATTGGGATAATGTTTCATCCCTCCATCATTGGGAAGATTTCATCTTGAGATAACACGGGGCGCGGCCCGTCAAACGACGTGAAAATAAATCATTGACCTATTGTTTGTCGCCTCAGAGAGCCGAAAGGGTTTTTTAAAATGTGCCGTTAGAAACTGGTTGGTGTTAGAGGTCTGCTCACCTGAGAGGCGTCATTCTTTTCGAGGCTTGGAGTATGTATAGCACGGGATTGGCTAACCATATCTTGTTTGTTGTTTTATTGTTTTTTGTTGTTTTTTTCAGTTGCTGCGGGAGACTGAAAGTTTTTGTCGGCCCACACCACAGTGGCACCACTGCCAGTTAAACAAATGTTATTAGAAATTTATTCACAAAAGCCAGGAACTGATGCTGTTTCTGTGGTGTGAAACGCCCCTGACTTTGTGAGTGACTCATTGTTTTTCGTTCTTTTGTTTATCAAACCAGATTTTCAATGACATGTCCAAACACCACGCGGTAGTGACGGTCAAGAACGGTAACTGTCATGTCTCCATGCGTGACTCACTGATATTGTCAGCCCCTGAGTTACTGATGAAACATGCGGCCGGTGGGGAGACTGCTAAGGGGGGAGGGGGGTTAAGCCTTCTGACGTGGCCACTGGTCATATGGTCACGGAGTCACATGATCACATGGTCACTTGTTGACAAAGAATGTTGATATTTCAGACTTAGTTTCAAAACGACCCATATAAACGTTTGTAGATGACAGGAGGGCCCTGCACCCCCACCCCCAACCCCCAACCCAACAAATGATGTTAGACCACAATTTTTGGGTCGTTCGTTAATCCATGTCACACTTTCGAACAAAAATATTTTTTTTGATAACAAAATAAATAAAATGTAATATAACACACTGTGACGTCACACATGTCCGGACACCCCCCTCTGGAGCGTGACGTACTTTATGGACGGCCCCTTACTAGGAAACTTCGCTAATTAAATCATCAAATTATTATTTTAATATTATACACTCCCGACTATTGATACACACTCGACTGTTTATTGTACCATCCAGACTGTTAAAACACTCCCATCTGCTTATACACTCCCCTCTGTTTATACACTCCCGACTGTTTATACACTCCCGACTGTTTATACACTCCCTCCTGTTTATACACTCCCTCCTGTTTATACACTCCCATCTGCTTATACACTCCCCTCTGTTTATACACTCCCGACTGTTTATACACTCCCTCCTGTTTATACACTCCCGTCTGTTTATACACTCCCGACTGTTTATACACTCCCTCCTGTTTATACACTCCCATCTGTTTATACACTCCCGACTGTTTATACACTCCCTCCTGTTTATACACTCCCATCTGCTTATACACTCCCCTCTGTTTATACACTCCCGACTGTTTATACACTCCCTCCTGTTTATACACTCCCGTCTGTTTATACACTCCCCTCTGTTTATACACTCCCGTCTGTTTATACACTCCCTCCTGTTTATACACTCCCGTCTGTTTATACACTCCCTCCTGTTTATACACTCCCGACTGTTTATACACTCCCGTCTGTTTATACACTCCCGTCTGTTTATACACTCCAGACTTTTTATACACTCCACACTGTTTATCCTCTTTTTTGTTAATTTCGCTGGAACACGTTCGTCATACGTCATCTGTGACGTCAAAGCTGTGGCATTCCACGAATTCACGCGAGAAGTTCGTGCTTGAGTCCAATCGTCAGTCCACAAATGTCTGATCAACAGTGAACCTTGACGGCTCTCTGATCAAGTTCCAAACAATTGTCTGAACACTTCACACCTCTGGCTGGCTTCGTTCCGCTCTAAAAGAAAAACTCGTCGATAGCGGTTCTCGAGAAGCAGAGGCGTCACTAGGGTTGGTGTCTTCCAGTGCGGTACGTCATGGTGTCATGGTGTCACCACCCAACAACTTAACCCATATACCTCCTCCGAGTCTGCCAGTGCAAAATAACGGGTACGTACAGAATTTTACATTTCGGTGTCACATCTTTTGATGGTGTCACCCGGTGTGGTCCGCACCACCCGCAGCCCCTAGTGACGCCTCTGGCAAGATGTCAAATTCTGAAATGCGTGTAAGTTTCAATTATAATTGAGAGTATCAAAAACTAACATTAAACTCTTTTACAAGCAAATCCCCTCTCCATCCACACCCCCACTCGACCACACATGTATTTACAAATGGCGTCTTCAAAAGGCACGAAACTATCAGATTTGAAAAGTAATAAATTTTCATTTATGCAAAAAAAAATGCGACACTCACGTACTTCTATTTCTATTCCATTATCATTTTATTGAATTACGGCATGTCAGTAAACAAACATTGAATGTTTAGTTGTTAATTTAATGTTATTAATTTTTTTAATAAAGTCAATGCGCTTTGAGAATCACTGAAACTAATTATTCTGACGTCCTAAAATTGTTTGACCTCGTTCTGGACAGCTGGCTTTGTGACGTCATTCTCCTGTTGCCGTGAGGGGAGGTGGGGGGTTGAGGTCGAGAGCCTCCAGGTTCAGACACGATATCGTCGTGAGGCACGTCACTCCCAGGTCACAGATATCTAGGTCTTGGTCGGTCAACAGTGACCCCAACTTGAGGGTCCGTGGAAACTGTGAGTCTATTAGCGGAGATTCTTACACAAAACTGAGGAATATCGGCGGGTTCTAGTATACCAAGGTGCACGAATGCAGAACTAGCCATAGATAAGCGTAGGACGCAATAATCTTCTCTATAGAAGGAGCGTCTGCAACATGAGATAAGATACATGAGCTGGCTGAGTAAAGTTTATAGGCAAACATTTAACACAACAATTGCAAGACAAAAGGGGAGATCCGGCTGTGTACTAGCGCAGATTGTACACTAAATTGATGTGCAAAGGTGGACATGTTGCGGTGTACATGAGTAGTTTTGTGCACAACATCATGGTATCCAAGGAACTTAGTTTATCACAACCTTAAAAAAAATCGATCATTGTTCTATAGAACAAATGCAGGTGTAAAGAGTAAAATCAGGTGAGCGAGTTTGTTTTCCTTCTGCCTCGAGTGACCAATGGCCATTAGCTAATCTAAATATTTATAATTTAAATTGTGTCCGAAAATAAAGATCATATGATCAGATTAAAACTTCTTTTAAAATAAAAAGAGTTTTAAAAAATTTTTTATGGCCCATCGTTGAAAATATTTTTAAAACATATTGTATCACGGGGCGATTTTTTTTCAATGTTAATATATCAAACAAACACATATGGGCCACCCATAAAGTACGTCACGCTATTTTTGACCATTTTCAACCCCCTCCCCTCTGTCACAAACTGTCACAAATCTCGGATCCCCTTCCCCTCTAAAGTAAGTCACACTTTCGTACAAAGATAGCCTATATTTTTTTAACAAAATAATTAAAATTTAACATAAAACACCTTGACGTCACACATGGCCGGACATCCCCCTCGCCCCTGTCACAAATAGTCACACTTTCTTGTACCCCTCCCCCAGCTCTGGAGCGTGACGTACTTTATGGACGGCCCCATACAGTTACATACAAGTGTAACTTTAAACACACGTCTTAACAATCAAAGCCAAATGTCTGTTTCTTGGGTCTCTGTTCCAACAAGAATAATACATAATTGACACGATAATAAGCCGTTCGGGGTTTAATAATTGATAAAATATGTAGGTTTGTTGTTATTTGGACCCATTTAGAACGTTAACGACCTGCTTCCCCTAAAATCTAAATTAAAAAAGACTTTGATTTAAATCTGGCATTGGCCCTAACCGTAACCATTGACCTCGGAATAGTGGCATTCTAATTTCTTTGATAAGTGATATCGCCATTTGGTGTTTTTCCCTTAATTATGTTTTTCTTTCCGAAGAGTCCTCCAGAAAGCCTATTGGCCACCGGAAGCGTAATCACTCATGCTCCGAATATGAGAAATAGAGCATTATGACACTTTCCAGAGGATAGAGTGCTGATATTTTTTTTTAGAGAAGATGATATTCGCAAGGCCCAGAATATAGAGCAACACCATTGTTCAGATATGAGGATTGATTCAGGTTTTAAAATAGAGCATTGACGTGTCGTCTTGTCAACATAAGGAAAATACGATATTTGATTCATACCTTTTCTTTTTAATTGACTCTGTGAATGATTTCTGCGATTGTCTTCTGGTGTTGATAGTTTGGAGCGTGTATATCCTGAGTTAAACATACAAGGATTCTCAAACCTTATTGTTTGAATGACGTTCGAATACATTCTGAAATATACTAGTTTACAACATAAACAATGTGTCTAGTCTTTACTAAATATTTACTAACATGTGGACATTTAAATATATATATATAATATACATTCATATAAGACGAGTTTGTTGTCTGTCTGTCTGTTTCCTAATAACTCAAGATCCAGACAACCTAATAAAGTTAAATTTGGTAAACGTACACAACATTACATGAGAAAGTTCTTAAACAGCTTTTGTTCAATAAATTCAGACTCATGGGCGCCGGGGGCCCAAAAAACGTTTTTTTCTTAATTTCAGCTATATAAAAAATCACTAACTCTACTATTTCCCGAGGAGGCAGAAGCATGAAATTTTAGAAAATTGTTGAGTACACATCTGGGATGGTAACAGGTGAAAAAATATTTAAATTATCACTTACTGTGAGCTGGGGGCCCATGTAGTTTATTTACTAAAATTAGCTACATGAAAACTGAAAATCACTAATTCTTCTATTTCCGGTATATGTAGAAGAATGAAAATTCGGAAAGTTTTTAAGTACATTAACAAGATGAAGCAGTTAAAACTGTCGCGCCAATCTCTTCGGATTGCTGGTATAGACTTGCAGATACTGCTTTTCTAATGGATATTTGTATATGGCCTACTCCAGAGTGGGCAAAGAGGTAAATCTTTCTGTACACACTCCAATTGGAACTGCCAAAAATCTTATCTATCACATTGCTTTTAAGAAATGTACCCTTTTATTACATGCAAGTATAAAACTTTACACGCTTCTACTTCTACAGAAGACCTTATTTAAAACCTTAAATATAAATTCAGGTCTATCAAGCCATTCTCTTTTATTTTATGTAATGTGTGTTTCACTCACTAATATCAATATGTTCAAATTTCACTCCCCAATCCCAATATGTTCACGTTTCACTCCCCAATGCCAATATGTTCATATTTTACTCCCCACTGCCAAT
>MUZC01000083.1:730359-745687 GCA_002072015.1 Radix auricularia
CCCACACAAAAAAATAAATAAATAAATACTCCGTATCTTCTACATGAAAATTATCATGTGGCAAATTAATTTTTGCCAATTAAATTTGGATTTAGTGCAAGTCTGCACTCTCGTAACACGCATGAAGTCATACAAGACGTCATTAAATAAATTGTAAATAATCAAATTTTTAAATGGAACTTTTACTTATAGTTGCGCGTTTTGGGGTGATTTCACATTTTTATTAAAACACTCCTCCCTCTCGTCACACATCTTCACAGATGCGTGACGCCCTCCCCCCTCTCCCCTCTAGTGAAGTATTTTAAAAATAGAAAACAATTCCTTATCAAATGAAAAAAAAAATGTAAAAAAAAAAAAAAAGGATAAAACAGTAGAGAGAGATAGAGAGAAAGAGAAAAAGAGAAAAGGGGAGAGAGAGTGAGAGAGAGAGAGATGTGTGTAACTAACAAAATTAGTGTTATGAAAACATTTATACTTGTTTTCTTAATTGAATTTTAACAAAGGCTGCGACTGAGTTCCAGGTAGAATAAGAAATAAAGTCGCTACCAACTTCCATGACAAAGGCGCAGAAATTCTAATTTTTTACCTATTGAAATTTTCTGCGCGGTTACTCAAAACTTAAAAGGAACATTGATGGGGATGGGACCTACGAAGCAGACTACCGAAATTTAAACATGCCTATCTATGCTTGCACGTCTTCAACACATTAAAAAAAAAATTACCTCAAAGACATTTAGTTCATAACTTTCCTCTAAAAATAACAGCAACAAAGAAAACACTTTAAAAAATAATAGAAAAATCGTATTACGGCCCCACCCCTCTGTGGTAGAGGGAAGAGGGAGTGGGATTCGTCCATGTTGTCAACACTTCAAAGCTCAGTTTGCGTGGTATCTTTAAAAACAGAACACACCGCCAGCGTTTTTGAAGATCTCTCTGGTGCGGCTGTTTTTTTTTTGTTTTTTGTTTTTTTCCTTTATAATTTGTTTTATTTAGTTTGTGTTTTGGGACTGTTTTATTATTGCAAGTTAACTGATATTTTTTAATAAATTTTTTTCGCTTTTAACGTAATTTCATTGAATTCCTTTCCAGATAAAGAAAATGTGTCTTCTTTTTTCTGACATAAAATCAACACAGTAAAATTTTAGACTTTGGTGTCACCCCCCATAATGGTGTCACCCGGGGCGACCCCCCCCCCCCGCCCCCTTAACGACGCCACTGATTATATCACTGATCAAGAAATTGGGCATTTTTTTAAATGATAAAAATATTTAGAATTCAGAGGCATTATTTGCATAATATAATCATTATTATCATAAATATTAAAAACGATTATACTAAGTTTCTTTAAAATATATGATTAACACCAGTTAATGACATGATCACTTATTGGACTGTTCCGTTTTTTAGTTAGTAAAAGGCTAAAAGAATATCTAAATTATAATTTCGTTTTTAATAGAGGTTAACGCATGGATAAATATTCCTACTGCCCGCTTTAACAACACTACAGTCATAAAAGCCTCAGACCAAAAGGCTCATTGGTTTTTACGAGAGTGTTATGAGAAAACAAAGTATAATAATTAATATAAAATTAAAAACTATCGATTAATTATGTGGCAGTGTGCCCAACATATTACTTGTATAATGATAGATTGATAATTGTATTCGTAATGATAGCGTATTTAGAAATGTACGAAGTAGTATGATGTGTTATGACCATGTACTTTTGAGCAGTCTTGTTGAGGTCAAGTTCAGCTAATCTACTTCTTATCCTGTGTCAATACAATGCATAATCGGAAGATTAACAAAAAGTTGACCTCAACCATTGTATATAAAAAGATAAATGATTTGTATTATATAATTGTCAAGATAATATTTGCTTTTTTTTTCTTTTTTTTTTCTTCAAATTGACGGATAGAGTTACTGTTTATCTTATCTTAGATATACAGACGCTCCTTCTATGCAGAAGATAATTGCGTCCACAGACCATGAGAGATGATCTGTTGGCAAGTGATGCAGCGGTCACAGGCCACGGCTATAGGGGTTCCACGCATTACCCCAGCCGCCTAACTATTGTCTAGTTAGGTACCCATTCGGAGCTGGGTGACTCGGGGACTCCTCAGGCCACGAGAACAAATCCTCACCTTCGTGTGGATTCGAACTCGTGACCATCAGTATGACAGTCGAGAGCGCTACCTCTCGACCACCACGTCCCAGAGAATAACTGTGACAACTGTGGACAGTTAGTTATTCTTATACTATTAATGTCATTTAATAATCTGATAGTTCTTTTAATATTTATATTTAAAAACAGTTTAATAGTGAAGTGTGTTTTAGGTTTTCGATTAAATTTTATTTAATTGTTAATTTTTTTTTCGAAAGTGTGACGTGCTTGGGGGGGGGGGCGGGGGAGAGAGAGAGAATCACGAGATTTGTGACACTTTGTGACAAGGGGGAGGGTGGTCAAAAATAGCGCGACGTACTTTATCGACAGCCCCTTCGTGTATTACACGAATGTGTGTTTAGTGTATAACATAAATGTGTGTTTAGTGTATTACATAAATGTGTGTTTAGTGTATTACTTAAATGTGTGTTTAGTGTATAACATAAATGTGTGTTTAGTGTATAACATAAATGTGTGTTTAGTGTATTACATAAATGTGTGTTTAGTGTATTACATAAATGTGTGTTTAGTGTATTACATAAATGTGTGTTTAGTGTATTACACGAATGTGTGTTTAGTGTATTACATAAATGTGTGTTTAGTGTATTACATAAATGTGTGTTTAGTGTATAACATAAATGTGCGTTAGGTGTATTACATAAATGTTTGTTTTAGTGTAGGCTATTACATAAATGTGTGTTTAGTGTATTACATAAATGTGTGTTTAGTGTATAACATAAAAGTGTGTTTAGTGTATTACATAAATGTGTGTTTAGTGTATTACATGAATGTGTGTTAAGCATATTACATGAATGTTTTTATTAAAATTTATTACCTACATGACTTTATTTAAATCTTATTTTTCCTTAAAACTGTCTTCATTGTTCAATATTTCAATGATCTGTGTTAAAAAAGGCTTTCCTTGTTTTTGTTGCTCTGTTCCAACTTTGTTGTAAAATTAGTTACCAACTGACAGTGCATAGCCGAACAAATATTAACTGCAATTTTCTTGTTTTTAAGTAGTATACCGCGTTAATTTAGTCACAAAGTTTAGCTATTCTGTACATAGAACGTTAGGATAATCTTCTGATCTCTATGAATGACACACAAACCATCGGGCTAAATATTTTTCAATACCTAATGGCTCACTGTCACAGGCAGATAAATACATTTTACTAGTTGGTACATTCTAATTAACGATTGGCCAAGTTGCACACAATAACAGTAAGTGTGAGCACTGATATCAGTGACGTATGTGATAATCTCGAAGCCAGAGTAAATTATTTTGTTGTTGATGCCAACTGACACACCAAACCAGCTTGTTGTCAGACTTCTTCACCATCAGGTGCCGTTATTTACAGGGCTTTTAGTCTAATCAGTTATCTGTCCTCTGAAGTAAACAGTTCAGGCTATTGGACATCAGGGCACATGTCCCTATAACACGCAACACGAAAACAGCACACAATGACGACAGTCAAATAAACATGTCAACAATGTTCTGTTTAAAGATTTTTGAAATTTTATTTCTTCAACAACTATTTACAAAATAAGAATCGCTTTTACCCGAATCTTGCATAATGTCATACAGTACTTTACATATTTGAATCGTACTTTCGTCGCAGACACACACCTTGTATCTAGTGAAGTGCTCCCAATAAATTACATTCGCTTCAAGTTAAATAAATTACACTCACATCCAGAGCTGACCCCATCAATAAATAGCTTCTTGTATTCAAATCTCTCGTCCACAATAAATAATGGGCTGATTATATACATTGATGAGAAAGGTCAAGGATGTTTCAGAAAAGTTTTCTGTTTGTAGTTAACATTGAAAATGCTTAACAATGATTTAGTTTCAAGTAATTTAGGCAACATTTTTTTTTCACCAAAACAACAAAAGTAAGGATTAAAAAGTATGTATGTAACTTAAATGCATTTTCTATGCAAAAGATTTCAAATTATTATTTTGTCAAAATAAGATGTCTTGGTGAATAGATCAATAGGCATGATCATGATCAAAATTAAAAAGTTCGGAATCACCTTTAGAGCAATTTATCATCAAGTCTTTGAAGACAGTAAAATGCAAGAAGAAAACATATGAACATTTACAACCAATCAAATAATTTTAAAAGTGAAAGGGGGGGGGGTATTTTTAAAACAGACTTGTCATGACAAAATAGTTTTAAAAACTGGAAAGATTAAAAATAAAAGGGGTCGTAGGGGTGTGACATGTACAACTGTTGCATTGATCATGTGCTTGCTTGAAGGCTATGATAAGCCTGCTGCCTGTAGGTTTTCTTTTGGAGATGGGCGGGGAGAAGGGAGCAGGGTGAAGGACAAGCCAAATAGTTCACTAATGGTGACTGGATTCAGCAGATAGAAATTTCTCACTCATTCAGGGGAATGCCCTGCCAATAGGCAGCCATGTTATGCACAACATATCTATATTCAGGGTAAAAAAATATGCCCACATGCAGCTAAGTTATGCACAACATGCCAGCCTGATAAGGAAAAAAAACTGTTTGCCTAAGGTACGCACATTTTATTGAACTTATAATACAAACACAACAAATGAACTTATGATACAAACACAACAAATGAACTTATGATACACATGATTATGTAGAATAATTTACAAGATTGGAAGGTTATTTTCCCCTCTAATAAAGAGAGAAAAAAAATAAGTCTGGATATGAGAGGAATGAGGGGCACTGAAGCCAGGATTACAGACATGACTGAGTCGGACAGATTACAGACATGACTGAGTCGGACAGATTACAGACATGACTGAGTCGGACAGATTACAAACATGACTGAGTCGGACAGATTGGCTTATAAATTATTTCATGTCCTGGCCAGTATCAGGTAAACTCAGGCCCAATGAACACTGACCAACATGAGAATTTAGCACCTAGCGTTGTAATCCCACAACGGACACAAGGGAGCTATCTTTGCTGTGGCAATGAGCAAAAGATGGATCACTGTTAACTCATTCAGAACCTTTGTTTTTCAAGATTAAGATTTCCCCAAGGCAAAGGAATCTGCATTATAAATAAAACACTAGACCTCATCCTGGATCAGAATGCAGACATCTTCTACTTGATATAGCAACAGAATGACCTCAATTCAGTGGCTAATACATAATTACAATCCAAACCCCAAACCTTGCATTGCCTGACACAAGCATGGATCCATTAAACACAAACACACACCAAGTGAATTCCCTGGACCCACACAATACAAATAAACAACAAATGATCTCAATAATTTAGTTTCCTTTTTCTAGTTTCATACAACACTGACATCCGATAAATACAAGTATGCATACAAATTAATTCCAAAGTTCTTGAAATATTACCCCCAAAAAAAAAACATATCCCAGTAACACTGACAAAAAACTGCATGTAAACAGCGAATAAGGGAAACTAGAAAATTTGAAGGAAACTCTTGAAGGTCAAAAACAAAACAACTTAAGTATAATAAATAATTAGCTGTAACATACATATCTACATACATACAGGAAGTACCATTGTGTTTTGGTGTGATTTGCATACAGACTTTTTCCATTGAGACCGAGAGCTCTCTGTTGCTAGTTCTAGGCTAAGTCGGCTCCAGTACGGGGCACTGCTTTATGTTTGGTTTTGTTGATTTTAATAGAATAATAATTGCATTGCCTTGGCAGTGTGAGGTGGTCTGTACTAATGGATTGATAATAAATAAATGATTCAATAATAAATATGGCACTCATTTAGCTTCGTGCATGAAGGTGGCAGTTGAACAGTGCAGCCAACTGAGGTCATGAGAAGACCATAAGATATGAAACACCAAGCAGCACACAGCAGATTAGTTCCAATAGATCAGTACAAGGAACTCTCGCCTTGGGCTGCTGGTAGAAATACTATGACCTGTGACCTCAAGAGGTTGAAAGTGGACCATTAAAGTAAAGGGACAATGGCAGCTCAGTTATAATTGAATAACCAGGCTGCTCTGGAATGCATATAGTTTAGGTCTGGGAGAGTGGAAGGAGGATGTGTGATCTGATGAATGATGCGATGCAATACCAATGATTTCGATTCAATAAAATAAATTATCATCTATCAAATTTGAGCCAACGGGGAAAATAAACTTTTTCAATTGTATGTTTTTTTTGTTTAGAACTCATTTGCCACATGAAAACTAGATTTAATTGTGTAGGTTTCTTAACAGATTCAAAGTAATTATGAAAAAAAATAGCAAAAGAGAAATAGAAACGAATATACACTATTCCCAGGCTGACTAGACACACACTTGGGAGAAATAAAAAATATAAAGCTGAAGCCCTTCTCTAAGACCTGAACTTAAACCAATTCATAAAAACAAAATCCCATCCTAAATTCACATTCAAAGTTAAAAGAAACTGCATAGATTTAAAATTCCCGATAACATTTTCAGGGAAGAATGGGTGGCAGAGGATTTTAATCAGAAAAAAAAAAATTACACCTAAATTAGTTTTGAGTATATACAAGAAAAATAAAATGTCACCAGGATTTTCTCATTAAAGATGTCTATAATACTGAAGAGTTGATAGTTTGTATTGATCAGTCTACTAGTACAATGACACACTCACCACATAACTTATAGTCAGTGATGGACACAAAATCTTTACAAAAATATAATTTTTTTATCACTAAAGCGATCTCCTCTTGACATCTCCTTACAGCACAAAACAAGTGTCTGTCTGAGCATCCACCACAACAGCTTCTCACTTTTAAAAACCAAAATGTCTACCACCACCAGAACAGTCAACCAAATAGTGTCACATGTATAGTCAACTTTTTTGTTATATCACGGAGACAGCTCCCCAAGAGCTAATTGCACATGCTGAGAGTTTTGGAGCCCAGCTTGAATAAAACACCTGAAGTTAAGGTAAGAACGTGACCACCAGGTATCTGAGGATTGAGTTGGTTCAGTTTATCCATAGAATCTGTGCACACGTCGTTGGCTTAGCTTCAGGCTAGGTCTGGTAGCTGGGACCACACGATTGGCCACTGGTTGCATTGAGCTCGGGTCATCGAGGGCTAAGTCCCAACAGCTGGGGCCCGGACCGGATCTGCTCGGTAGACGGGGCATCTACCAGGAGTGGCCTTGCATCGCTGCGGCACTGCGTTTGAAGTTTATTTGAAAAAGTTTCTAGTCAAGAGAACAGGTGATCAAAGAGACTCGTTACTGCCTAGCAGGGCAACGTCAACAACTTTTCCAGAGGCTGTTGTCCTCTTGCGGTTCTCAGGGATAGGAATAGGAGCAGGAACTTTGCTCATCCATGGATGGGATATGATTTGCTCCAATGATGGACGTTGTTGAGGGTCAATGGAAAGGCATTTCTGGATCAAGTCTTTGCAAGCTGAAAGAAAATATTTAAAAATATAATAAATTCATTTGAACATTGAAAATCTCATTCTATGCCTCTATATTAATCTTGAAAATTGTCTAGATTTACATAGAAATAAGCAATAAGACGACGTGCTGTTTTCAACTTACCAGGTGTTAGGGGTGCTTTGTAATGAAGCTGGGCGGCTTTTATCTGCTCATCCTGTTCAAATGGAATGTCACCATTGACAAGGTCAAACAGAAGAATGCCAAGGGACCAAACAGTGGCCTGGCGACCATTATACAGACGGTTTGAGATCCATTCAGGTGGGCTATACACACGTGTACCTGAAAAGAACAAATGGCATAGGGTTTAGGGTTAAAGTTTTTATTACATAGATCAAAATTCAGAGTCAAGTTCAACTTTTCAAAATAAATATGGCAAAAAAGCAAAGTGGAGATAGCCAATGCCCACAGTCACAGGGGTCAAATCACCAAGAACAATGCTACCAACAACACTAAATGGAAGAAACATTTCACCATTCAGAGCTAGACCCAGGTAACACGCCACCCCCACCCCACCTTTTTGTTATAAATACACCGACCTACACCCCACATGGCCAAGAGTTGGCAGCATTCCTACCTGGCACACAGCATGTAAGGCTGCAGAGCGGAATGGGGGGGGGGTGAGGATGCTCTGGCCTCCCTTCTTTTTATTTTAAAAATCCTATCTTGGTTTTGCTGCCCCTGCTTTCACCCACGCCTCTTCTTCTAAACTATTTTAAATATATCAGTTCTAAGTATCATGTCTTACATTATACTTTTAATCTATTTAAATCACTTCTTGTTTAAAAAAAAGAAGAGAGACTTTTGAACTGTTCATAGCGCACAGATCCAGCACCAGGATACTGGTATTCACAATTGCCATTGCTTTTTCTTTTTTGTCTTGCCTTCTGGTTTTTCCAGACTCAGGTATGAGTCACGGATGCACTGACGTCACAATTCACAGGTATGCGCTCACGTTTGCTAGACGCTCACGCCTGCTAGACGGATGAGCGGTGCGCGCGCCGAAGAGTTAAGGTAAACCATATCATCACTATGCACCCAGGACAGGCACGGCCAAATACTACTAGATGAAACCGCTCAACAACAGAACATTTAAACTCAACGCCAGCAATGTCTAGTGACGCATAAACAAGTGCATCACAATAATGTTTCCTTGGACGACTACACTATTGACACACTGCTCACAAATCAGCTCAATTTAACTGGTCCCAAAAGAGGACATCGCAGACTAGCAACAGTTTCACAAACACGTTTAAAGTCACCAGGAATAGAAAGCAAAGTAAGACCTATCAGCACTTTAATGACAGCCATTATAACAGCATTATACCGTTTTATGACACCTGAGGCCGCCGCCAAACATTCTCTGAACGCTACAGACAATCACGCTTATGTCAACACGTGACGACAGACTTGTACATGCACTGAGATGGGTTATTTAATTGGACTCAAACCACATTGTCCCCAACATCAGGAGTCGTGTCATTTGCGTTGGTATTGCAAAATTTTATCTCACTCACTATACGGGTATGGGAGGGGGGTAGCCCCTGTGACTGTAACACTTTGCGGTGACCCTAGTGTGGAAATTACAGAGAACTGGCAATTGACGTGGTTTTTGATAAAGTGCCATGGTGCAAGCATCAATAGGTAAAAATTGCCCGTAAGTTGGGTTATTATGAGCAGCTTGCACAATTACTGCATGGCGAAATAGACTAAAAGGTCACAATTTACTCTCGTGTTTGCAGACATTGATCTCAAATCAAACAGTTCAGATAGAACACACAAGTTACATGTAAGTAGTGCAAACTAAAATGATATATCTATTTAAAAGATGGGTAAAGAAACTGAGGTAATTAACCGGGCATTTAAAGGAGCCAAGCCATAACCAAGTACAAGCAGGAACTTCACTAATATATTATCTATAAACACAGACATTACATAACGAATCTATATATATCAATAATCATTACAAGACTTGCACTCACCATCAAAATCATCGTAATCAGAATCTCTAAGGATTGTCCCAGAGCCAAAGTCGATGAGTTTTAGTTGATTTGTCTTTAAGTCCACTAGAATGTTCTCGTCCTTGATGTCCCTGTGGAGGACCCCTAGCTTCTCAATCTGCTGGACCATTTGGACAATCTGCATGAAGAACATTCGAGCATCTGCCTCCATCAGTGGTCCTCGCTCTGTGATGTAGTCAAAGAGATCCTGAACGTTTTCCGGGCGCTCCATCACAATGACAAAACTGTCAGTTGTTTCAAAGGAGTCTAGAAGTTTAATGACGCCACCAACATGTTGGACCCGATGGAGAAGATGAAGTTCCAAAGGGATTTGCATTCCATTGGCCTTAAAGAATTTAAAGAAAGAAAAAAAAAAGACATAAGTATCATTGGCCCATGATTGTCAGAGAATAGGATATCTTTCCTAGATTAAAATAAATTAGGGGAAAAATGGGATGGAAAGTGACCTTTAAACCCAAGACAAACCTTTCACGGTGACCTACCTGGCGCACCAGGTACAACTATGCACGGGAATAATCAGGGCTGATAAGCGAAAAGAGATATCGGTGGCTGACAATGAAATAAGTGTCACGAGGACTAGAGAACTTTGAGCGCATGATTACGGTCAATAAAACAAAGCAGAGTTCATTCAACCATTGACTCGATCTTTGTTGACCAACACGCAGTAGTGGCGCTTTGTTACGTTAAGATTCCAATTAACAGTGTTCACATGGAGTAAAGCTGATAAGAAAGCCATCCCCTATATTTTTTTCTTATTTTAAAGTCAAAACACCGCCCCACCCCCTCCCGAGAAATCCCGCGCTTTACCAAATATAGTATCAGCCAGAAGAACCGTAACTCGTGACGCAGAAGTTAACGTCCTCGGCTCTCTTGAGTTTCCCGTGACCTCTCTACGGTACGCGCCAGTATCAGGCACGAGGTTCCCCCTAAAGTGGGACACGCCAAGCCGAGGTTGGTATGCCGACGGAGATATTTCTTAACCCCCCACACTCCTCCCCCCCTTTTCATTCTTCTCCGACCCTTGAGACGCAACCCTTCCCTCCCTCTCCCATGTCGAGGAGTGGCCGTCTGGTTCAATTGACAACATAGAATTCTCTATTTCGCCTGAAGTCTTTCAACCTAGTGAACACCTCGCAGTGTTCCCAGTATAACATAAAATACATCTCAACCAATATCAACACAGGAAAACTTAGCGACGGGAAAATGCTCTAAAATGGAACATTTCCTATCTTTTAAAAAAATGCATTTCGCTTATATTTTAAATTAAAATTTTATCAATTATCATTAAACGCATTTCGGTTAAGGACACTAAATGTGCGATAAAAGCCCAACAAATTCTAGTTGTGTTCATTTAACAGTGAATGGAAGCCATTTCGGCAACACCCCGTGTGAACCGCCCCACCGCCATTGCCCCACGCTAAAAAGTTGCCCTGGGGTGAGAGTGATAGGGTTAGTACAACCTCTGTCCATCTGACCCACTTAGGCCGCCTCCGGTGAATGCCACAACCTCCCACTCCCCACACTTCAAACAAGGCCCCAAAGTTTGGAAAGTGGAGGGGGGGGAACCAAACTCGACCCCCCAAGCCCACATTCCTTCCTCGTGATTTCATCCCTTGCCCTCCTCCTAGCCGTCTAACAACTTTAAAAATAATCGAGGCGTAGACGAGGGTTTGTTTAGTCGATTCGCGCCTCCTCCATCTACCCCCTCCCCGCTCCACAAGATCTGGTCTAGCCAGCGTTAACCCCTGCGCGCCCGTCTACGTGTGAAAGGCTAGGTACTATAAATACTACAAAACGAAGCGTTTGATGCGGACGCTGGGCGGGAGGTGGGTGAAACTATCGATCGACCAGATCAATGCAGGACTACTACTCAAAACCCAGAGTGTGTGAGTATGGTACCAGAAAGAGAGGCTTGCAAGACCCGTAGGCCCCGTTGTGACGTTACGTAACGTTGATCTACGCTAAAAGACGTCCGTGCACCCGAGACAGCGTGGGCGAGAGCTGAGCTGCGGCGTGTTTACCCCAGCTGCACACACGGCCAGCCGTACTCACCATCGGTACAAGTCTAAACTAATAAAAACCAACTGTACCCACTATTGGCGCGGAACAATCGAAAAGGATTTTAAACTACTATAAGTACTTCTTCGCAAAACCTTAAGCTTTAAACAAATAAAAAAAAAAAAACTTAAGCTTTGAAATGGTTACAACTAAGTAAACTAAGAAAGCCCGAGCAGTTTGCAAGGCGAGTCGTTGCTACTATTAGAATCTGGGCCAAGCTCACGTTGGGATCTGGGGAGTATGATCTGGGATCGATAGTCCCAGCCGTCAAAACAGCACCGCCCGATTCCCCTCCCTCCCATCTTCGCCCCAGGAAGGGAGACTACTAAATATTGACGTGGCTCAGAACAATAACACGAGCGTTGTTTGACGTCATACAGAGAAACACATACCAGATTTTTAAAAAAATAATTAAATGGCTTTTTATTACTTATCAATATCACTAGATAATAATTTTTAGCGTGAAATCAAAGAGGAAACAACTAACTACAATAAATAATAATTTAGAAAAAAAACAAAGTTTTAAAAACAACTCATCAAACGTACCTGATCGTACCAAGAGGAGACCTTCTTTTTGTTGATGACCTTAATAGCAACCTGTTTTAAAAAAACAGCAACATTAACTACCACACAGAATGATTGGTCACGCATTGGTTACTATTTAACTTTATATATTTTAATGTTTCTTAACTTCATCTCCCGCCCTCGCCCACTGGCTCGGTTCTCACCTGTAAGTCATCTCGTTTTCTGACTCCCGAGTAGACTGTTCCAAAGCCACCAGCACCCAAATGTCCTGTCACTTTATAATATGTATCAACAATTTCCTTTTCTCTATAAGCTGAAATAAAGAGACGGGATACCATACAGTATACACTATGTATACAAGACACTGAATATCTTACTTGTTTAATAATAAAGTAGTAACGCCAATAATTTAATTTCAATATATCGGATTGATAATATTGTCCCAAAAAATTAATTAAATTGACATAGCTCTAAAGAAAAAATCTATTTAGTTAGGCTACAAAGATTTTTTTGGATTAATAGATTAATAATTTCATTCATTTTCTGATAAATTTAAATCGTTCGGACTTTCGCATTAGATATTTGATATAGGCCTACACAATAAATTCAACAATTATAAGTAATATTCATAACCTTTGACTTCTCTAAAATTAAATGCTTAATATTAAAAACACTTTATTTTAAAATTTTATTTAGTCGCATTGTTAAGCTTTTCAATATTGAATATTGACAATAAGAAAGCCGATTTAGTCTCAATTGTCTGTTCTATACACTGCAAACTATTACTATTAAAGTTTTATTATTAGTTAAAGTGCATTTTAGTTCAGCGATACTAATTATTCTTTCTAAATCTTTATTTCTAATTTATCACTGTCACATAGCAATCAAATGCGATTAAATGTGGAGCCCTGCTTTCTACTAGCAAGTTTCACCTTGATACTATAGACTATAGAATAGTATAGACTATAATTATTAAGTAAAATTTGGGGAAAAAACAACAACTTCCTAACTTTGATTACTTATAAATTAAATAATTGATGGGACTAAGGGACAAATAGTAGTAATAGTAACAAAACACGCGCATTCCCTCTTAATATTAATTTAATATGACTTCTTTTAAACCACGAAATATCTCGAGTAATCAGGCTGATAATTTTTAGAAACGACAGGGTACGCCTATTATTAAATTTTAGCCTACACAAATTAAATTATCTAAATAAGACTTACTTTTAACTCTATGCTGGTGCTGGTGTGGTATATTGTGGTAGGTCTGATTGAGGTTCACGTTGTTATTGGCGAGGTTTTGCTGTTGTAATAATTGTTGCTGCAGCATCTGCTGGCAGTTGTGCTGGTCATGGGGCTCGCTGACCGATGAGCATGAGAAGAGGTTGTTGACCAGTGTCCTTCCGAACATGTTCATGATGGTAGATATCCACTTGCCAAAGACTGATCTATAATCCACTAGACACGGGAATTCCGTTTTAAAAAGTGAATGAACAATAGCAAGTAAAGTAATGAACTATTTGTCAGATATGATCGCTAAAACTTGAGTAAATCCTTAGAAACGGAACGCACTGTTATCCAAGTTGTTGATTTTGAAATTCTTCACTGTATATACACACACAAGACCGTAGTAAAATCCACTAGGCACTTTGAATTAAATGTGACGGTTGTGGCGCGCAACGTGTAAGCGACTGGTCTAGTTCATTACGACGCGGTACACACTTTTATGTTCCGCTGCTGCAGCCTCGGCTTTGCAAACTTCGTGGTGGGCTTCACTGGCTCGTCCTGTAGGCGCAAGTTGTCCCGCAAGCGGGCGAGCGCTGGATATCGCTCCGCCGACTTTAACCAATGGCGGCACGATTGAGAAACCTACGCTAACTACAAATGTTGATGTTTTGGGAGAAAATGGCATCCGCTACTTTTGTCTTATAAAATATGAAACCTACCTTCGAAAGGTGGTTGTTGTTTTTTTGAAATTGTAATTATAGTTATTAATTTGTTGAGTTAAACAAGTAAAGTCACTAAAATGTCCCAGACATGATGAGGATATTTATAGAAGTCCTCATCACACTACAGCGTACTCCGCGGGAGTGTAATTTTTTTCTACTACCCGGTTATCGAGTGCACCGGCGCTAGTAAAGTCTGTGTGGTGAATGGCGGTGTGTGGCAGGCGGGAACTTCACCCCAGTGTACATAGAGTTGTTATATACGACTGTGTACTAGTTACGCTAAATTAGTGTACGTCTAGTTGTCTGCTGTTACCATGCGTGCGGATCAACTTAGATTCATTCACAGCAGAGTTGATCATAAAAACGATATAACATTAAATTATTTAGGAAACCTTTTTGTATAGAACCTACTTCACTTATAAAATTGCTTTCTAGCTATTTTAGCTATGCGCCCAGGCAGTCATTATTTAATGAGTCCATAATTTAGTATCGCAATGAAATTAATTAACACAAAAATACATATTTAAATAAATAATACCCTCTTTGCTAATCGTTTACTATTTAAAAATATTTCGCAATCGATTTGGAGTTTCTCCCCTGCGCAGTAAATTGCGTCCCTTATAATGAAATATAGATTCAAAGAATCGACTCATGCGTAGGCGTAGTGGTAAATGAGTTTTAAACTGAACACACCATACTGTGGACATTGACACCTGGCTACCACCAGTGACCTCAGTTGGTATAATGTCGATAGAAGCACATCACAGTGCGCTCCGGGCTCCAGCGGCGCGTCTGGCAAACACCCATGGATGGCATTGAAAGAAGTTGAATTGAACAGTTGGTACAGTGAGCACAACCAGATTCAACATAGCGTTAAAGTCAAATGCTACAGCATCTTATAGGTGTCCCTGAGATAGGATTCAAATACCACCCAGGTCTAAACTATTACTAAGTGAGGTCTAAACTAACCCTAAGTCAGGTCTAAACTAACTCTAAGTCAGGCCTAAACTAACCTTAAGTGAGTTCTAAACTAACCATAAGTCAGGTCTAAACTAACCCTAAGTGAGGTCTAAACTAACCCTAAGTGAGGTCTAAACTAACCCTAAGTGAGGTCTAAACTAACCCTAAGTCAGGTCTAAACTAACCCTAAGCCAAGTCTAATCCAGGCCCCAAAAAATGACATCAACCACCCACACGGA
>MUZC01000083.1:754744-795663 GCA_002072015.1 Radix auricularia
CATGTCTATGTCAGTATAGACCTGGTACATGTTTATGTCAGTATAGACCTGGTACATGTCTATGTCAGTATAGACCTGGTACATGTCTATGTCAGTATAGACCTGGTACATGTCTATGTCAGTATAGACCTGGTAAATGTCTATGTCAGTATAGACCTGGTACATGTCTATGTCAGTATAGACCTGGTGCATGTCTATGTCAGTATAGACCTGGTACATGCCACAGGAGACAAAAGAAATGAATACAAATGGCTGAAATATGATAGAACAAGAGCTAGAGTCAACAGTAACATTTTAAAAGATATATAAGATAAGCACAAGATATCTCAGATTCACATAATTTTAACGAAGTTAATTACAGGCTCCATTCAATTTCAGTCGCATAAAATAAAAAGAGATAATATCTCAAGTATTTAATATCTCATGACACTCGGGTGTATTACATTACATATTGCATAGATACGTCTCTAAATCGGTATAGTCTCTCTATATAACAATAAATGTATTGCTTTGTGTCCTTTACGTCTTACTGCACCATTCACCGATTGTCTTGTAACTTGGCAATTAATGTACATGGTTTATGCATTATATTAAATTACAACTTACTGTTGCCCGGGGACTCAAAATTGTTCTTTTTCCTTATATGCGCTTTATAGAATGAATTTGAACATTAGTTTCCAGGTGAATGGATGGGTCTTGACCCAACTTTGTAAATAAAAACTTGATATACCATAAACACTTACCACAGGGCAGTGAACTTCCAATGTCCACCAAATCGTGGTCAAGGACCCCAAACTTTTTTCTTTCGTAAACGTTTAAAACTGTAATTCATGTTCAATTTGTACAAGATCTTAATAAGTATTGACAAGTATTTATCTTGATTCAGTTTAAAGGGGCGAAGGGGTATGTCATTTCTTTTCATATATAAGAAATAATAATTTGTGTGTGTGTATGACCACGCAGATTTTTTTTTTCTGCCATTTTGTTGTTGCCCTTCAATGAGTTCTTTGCATTTCCTTTCACCTGAGATGGTTGCAACTCGCGTGGGGTAAGTTATTTGTAAATTTTTAAAAAATTCATTGTCTTTAAATAACGGTAAGTCAAGTGGTCAACCATGGAATAGTTGTATATGCTCGTCAGTCAAGTGAACGATATCCCGAGCCCATAATTATTTTTCCGAGTGATAAAATTAAACTATTTTTACCTTGAGCATGTTGAAATCAGTATTCCCATTAAGCTGCGTGGCTGTGCGGGCGCGCAAATATCTGGCCGACGCCGCGCAGAAGTTAATAGTTACCGCGAAGCAAAATTTGAAAAAAATGTGTCATGGTAGTGACATGTGTCATGATAGTGACATGTGTCATGTTAGTGACAAAACTAGTCATTCTCGCAAAAAGTGTCCATAATTTTCAGAAGAAAATTATTTTTATATTGACTGTCAAACCCTTTAGAGCTTGACACAAAAATCTATTTAAATTCGTTTGAGACAAAGACCCCAACAAGGGAGATGGTCACCTAACTGTGAAAATGATTGAATTTAAAAGTTTTCTAACATTCTGACCAACGGTCAGTAGATAGCTTGGATACGCATGAAAGTATCAATAGATTTAACATAGCAATATATAAACATAGCGATGTATTAAACTAGCAATAGATTACCGTTCCACTTCAATTCAAATTTTATTTTGACAAATTCAACATTTAGTGAACAATTTAAACAAAAATTGAACTTAAAAAAAAAGTATTAATCATCTTATCATTTAATTTTTTTAAATATATTTCTTTGTTTTGTGTACTTTTATTGCGTGTTTCTGTACAAACAGAACTGTAATCGTCCCGTCATAATTCAACTTAAGTTATAATTGATTTATTTTGATACCATGATACTATGTGTACCATCATTCAATAACATCTAACCCGGGCGGGAGAGAGCTACCCGACATAAATCAAAGGCCCACGTGTACGAGATATCGCCTTTAGTTTTAGGCTGCATCAAATGTATTTCAGAATTGAACGAGTCGCCATCGTGTACCGACTTACAAGTAAATATATCATAGCAGACATTAGAGAGGTACCGACTTACAAGTGCAGATGTTATGGCAGACAGTAGAGAGGTACCGACTTACAAGTACAGATGTTATGACAGACAGTAGCGATGTACCGACCTAGATGTACATAATTTCTGGCAGACATAAGACATGTATCGACATATATCGACATTTAAAACTAATAAGAATGCAGCACTGTCCACCATATAGACTGGGTTGTCTAGTTTCTAGCCTCCACTGTCCACCATATAGACTAGGTTGTCTAGTTTCTAGCCTCCACTGTCCACCATATAGACTAGGTTGTCTAGTTTCTAGCCTCCACTGTCCACCATATAGACCAGGTTGTCCAGACATAAACCAGCACTGTCCACCATATAGACTAGGTTGTCTAGTTACTAGCCTCCACTGTCCACACAATAGACCAGGTTGTCCAGACATAAACCAGCACTGTCCACCATATAGACCAGGTTGTCTAGTTACTAGCCTCCACTGTCCACCATATAGACTAGGTTGACCAGACATAAACCAGCACTGTCCATCATATAGACTAGGTTGTCTAGTTATTAGCCTCCACTGTCCACCATATAGACCAGGTTGTCTAGACATAAGCCAGCACTCTCCACCCAATAGACCAGGTTGTCCAGACATAAACCAGCACTGTCCACCATATAGACTAGGTTGTCCAGACATAAACCAGCACTGTCCACCATTTAGACCAGGTTGTCCAGACATAAACCAGCACTGTCCACCATTTAGACCAGGTTGTCCAGACATAAACCAGCACTGTCCACCATATTGACCAGGCTGTCTAGTTACTAGCCTCCACTGTCCAGCAGATAGACCAGGTTGTCGAGATGTAACCATCCTTTAAGCGCTGAACCACCATCCCGAAAAGACTTTGTTTGTCATTGAGTCTCCAATTTATATGAATATCGCACTAAAAACCATTCCGTCGTCATAGCGTGGACACGTGACTTTAACAGGCTTTGTCTTGGTGATAGGTTTTAACCAACACAAGACAAAAACACGAGACAACCGCACATGACGAGTAATACAATGGAACCCGGACTGTGTTTATAGTTATAATTGTGTAAATTTTCCCCGTGTTACTGCGGCCTTGTTCTGTTAATGCCATAATATTTCAATCTTAAGGCTCTAAGTCTCGGCTGAACTAAAGCTTAAGTTCGCCCTTTCATGTTCCTGTGAGACCAGGGGCCAGAGAGATGATGGCCTTATCGGGAACATGATTGGATGAAATTAGGTAACGGTATCATGGTAACTAAGGTAAACTAAGCTCCGCCGTGTTTTTTTTATTTTTTAAAGGTTAACGACTAGTTATATTTAGATCAAAGATGAGATGCTGGACTGGTCTATGTATACAATAAACACTCCCTGAATAGGCGTCAATGACGTCATCGGACTCAGATTAAGCTCCGCGCATCTGGATTAGGGAACGCAACTCTGGCTTATTATAGCGTTCAAAACGCGCACTGGTGTAATTTATGATCTCATTAAAATTAATAGTTTAAAAAAAACAAAGAATTGAATGTACTCCTTCATTTGCGTTATTTATTGTGGGGAGGGGAAAGTGAAAGGAGCATGAATGGACGAAAATTTGGTGAGGGGTTTTGTTGCTAGGATAATTGTTGGAAATAAATTGATAAAAAACGACGCTAGGAAATAACAAGTTTAAAAAAAAAGATAGCTAGAAATAACGTCTAACAATGACAGCTAGAAAAATTGTCAAACAATGACAGCTAGAATTAATGTCAAACAATGATAGCTAGAAAAATGTCAAACGATGACAGCTAGAATTAATGTCAAACAGTGACAGCTAGAAAAAAAGTGAAACAATGACAGCTAGAAAAAAAGTGAAACAATGACAGCTAGAATAAACGTCAAACAATGAGAGCTAGATTAACGTAAAACAATGACAGCTAGAATAAACGTCATTACAATAACATCTAGAATCAACGTCAAACAATGACAGCTAGAAATAACACCAAAGCGTGGCAACCGCAGACTTGATCATGGATAGTGTATAGAAAGGGGGGAAAGAACGGAACAAACTACAGCATGAAGAAATTAAAACAACGTCAGTGGGGGAGGGGGGAACCACCGACGCATTGTTGGTCTCAAGACATTAGTATTGTGGATATCTACCTGCCCACTACCCTTCACCACCCTAGCTTGTCAACCATAAACTGATTGGCTGACCTTCGCTAGGGTCAGCAATGTTCACAAAGACGGGGGAAGAGAACGGACACAAACACACATTTTAATAAATTCAAAAAATAATGTTTTTCCCTGGGGCTTGAACCCAATACTTAACGCGTGTAGGGCGGACGTGATAACCACTACACTACAAATCACATGTTGTTCTGTGACGGAACAACGCAAGGCTAACATAACTTTACATTTAAAAAATCCCAACAGATATATTTATAAATGCATTTAATTTAAAACTCTTCATATTCTAATTAAACAAAACATAATGACATGATGGTACACTTAGGTACGCTTAGCAGACAGAGAAATGTTTGATGTTAATTTTGAACGTGAAGTTTGAAAAGGTGTGTTTTTTAAATGCAGCCTAGAAAGCCTTAAAAAGACGAAATAGTACGAAAGTTTAATGGTAGACAATTCCATTTTTTCGGTATAAAAAAATAATCTTTTTAGCGCTTGTCCTTGGAGCATAAAAAACGCGTGTCTGTAGAAGAGTTTAAGAGTTTAGATGACTTGAGTCTGAGGAAAACTAGAGAGAAGTTCAGTGAGATGAAGCATGAGACGAGAAAAAAAAACAGTTGCGACAGAGAACTAGCAGCGTGTAACCATTGCATGTTTGTATGGGGAGCCAATGATTTGAATGAAGGGCAGCGGTGATAAGGTCGTGGCTTCCAGCATTAAGAACCAGCTTTTCAACTGAATTTTAAACTTTTATAGAAATCATTCTGCAATCGATTTTCTCCTTGTCTCCATCTGGCTTCTCTCCATCTTTATGACACCTTCACAATTTTCTTCTCTTTCTCTCCTCAAACAATGCCCCGTCCCTTCTCTCTATACCTAAGTCCCCTCTCTCTATACCTAAGTCCCCTCTCTAATTCTCTCCATATTTTATCTCTCCGATTCTTTCTCTTCTTGTCTCTGTATATCTCTCACCTTCTTTCTCCGAGTGTGAGTCTATCTTTCCCTCTCTCACTCTATAAGTTATACCTATCTCTCTTTTTGACAGTTCATCTTTCTCCATATTCTCATTCAGTCCCTTTCTCTCTATACATTTATACGCTCTCTCTCTCTCTCTCTCTCTCTCTGTCATTCTGTTTATTCTTCTCTTTCCCTCACAGTATCACACTTTCTACATCTTTCGTCCTCCAATAAAGTTTATGTTTGTCTGACTGTCTGCCCCTCCCTCTCTCCCTCCCTCTCTCTCTCTGCGTGTGTTTCCCGCTTTATCTATCTATGTCCTCTGATGTTTCTTTCTGGTCTCTGTATCCCTCCCGGTTTCTTTCTCACAGCCTGTCTACATATCACCATCTATATACTCACACTATCTGTTTTACAACTCTCTAAGCCTATCTTATTTTCTACATCATCTATCAGAACAGTGGTTGCACATGTTATAGTTATGTATTTAATTTCAAGATTTAAGTCTAGAATTTTACGTTTTTGAATCGCCACAGCCCGGAAATGCAACCAAAACAGGAAGTCGGCAAAAGACGTTCATTTCTCATTGATCTGAAAGTAAAGATTAACCTGAGCAAGTGTTGGCTATCAGATGTCTGTCTAGGAATGTTCTTCTGTGTGGTCTATCAAATATCTGTCTAGTGTGGGCTATCAAATGTCTGTCTAGGAATGTTCTTCTGTGTGGGCTATCAAATGTCTGTCTAGGAATGTCCTCATGTGTGTGGGCTATCAAATGTCTGTCTAGGAATGTCCTCATGTGTGTGGGCTATCAAATGTCTGTCTAAGAATGTCCTCATGTGTGTGGGCTATCAAATGTCTGTCTAGAAATGTCCTCATGTGTGTGGGCTATCAAATGTCTGTCTAGGAATGTTCTTTTGTGTGGGCTATCAAATGTCTGTCTAGGAATGTCCTCATGTGTGTGGGCTATCAAATGTCTTTCTAGGAATGTCCTCATGTGTGTGAGCTATCAAATGTCTGTCTAGGAATGTCCTCATGTGTGTGGGCTATCAAATGTCTGTCTAGGTTTGTTCTCCTGTGTGAGCTATCAAATGCCTCTCTGGGAATGTTATCCTGTGTGTGGGCTATCAAATGTCTGTCTGGGGAATTTATGTCTGCGTATAATGATCAAAATATTTGACATAACCCTAACCCTTAACTGTGTATATTCCAGAGTTGGACTAGTGGCACAAAAAATATAACGAAAATATTAGCAAAATGATTTCACAAATATAACCACCAAGCCGCCTTGTAGCTAAAAACATTTTGTGTGCGCGTGCTCGTGTGGGTGTGTGTGCGTGCGTGTGTGCGTGCGGGCCTGGGTGTGTGCGTGTGTGTTTGTGTTTGTGTGTGTGTGCGTATGTGTGTATGTTTGTGTTTGTGTGTGCGTGTGTGCGTGCGTGCGTGTGTGTGTTTGTGTGTGCGTGTGTATGCGCGTCTGTGTGTCAGCACGCGTTTGTGTATGTGTGTGTGCTAGAAAATAATAATCCTTATTTCAGGAACAATGGATAAATTATAATGTATTATTTAAAGTCAATGGTTGATACATTTTTTTTTGTTTTTTTTTGAGAATTTGTGGTCAGATGTCCGCCACTGCTCAGAAAATAGAGGCTTTACCAAGATTCTAGCCGGAACTATGAGAGCGTAGGCTCAAGGCGATATGTTAACATGGAGGCCACACCAAGATACTAGCCGGAACTATGGGAACATAGGCTCAAGGCGATATGTTAACATGGAGGCCACACCAAGATTCTAGCCGGAACTATGGGAACGTAGGCTCAAGGCGATATGTTAACATGGAGGCCACACCAAGATACTAGCCGGAACTATAAGAGGGTAGGCTCAAGGCGATATGTTAACATGGAGGCCACACCAAGATACCAGCCAGAACTATAAGAGGGTAGGCTCAAGGCTATATGTTTACATGAGTTAGTTAAAGATGAATAGGATTAAAAGTAAAATCGTGAATCTTTTAATTACATTAAGATCACCTCATAGATTTCTATCACTTTTTAATCTCCTTCATTGTTTGCCCTCCAAAATATCATATTAATTTGTCATATTTCATTAGTAGATCTGCCGTAATGACTCGCAAAATTCATTTCAGGGGGAAAACACGTAAAAGAATAAATTTTTAACTATAAATCCTTTATATACGAGACATAACTATAGGGATGTTCATTATAATACGCAGCGCAAAACAATCCGAAAATGCAACATTTTTGTTATGACTCGTAAAACATGTTTAATATAATTGTGAATATAATTAAAAAAATTATTGTCAATATAATACGCACATTATTGCGCGAGAGGAAAGACTGCTCAATATAATACGCACCACGACACTCTATCTAAAAAAGTAACATGATACACAGTGATAAATAAAATAAAATAAAAATTCAATAATTTTATTACAGTACATTCGATCTACCTGAAATTTCGATATATCATTTTTATAATCGGCACGAGTCTTCCTGCAAAATTTCAGCAGGCTAGCTTACGGCGAAATGGGTTAAAAATCGATTCAATTTTTTGTCGGCAAGCAAACAAACAAACAAGGGCTCAACCAGACTCTAAGAGTAAATATAAAGGATTTAAATTAAAAAGATAACTTCACTCGCAGCAGGAACTAAATAAGTTTTCTAGCCTTGTCAAGAAAAGACGTTTTTGCACACAAACATTTCAAAAGGAACATTTTTCATTTTTTTCTTAATGTTAACCAATGCAGACTCTGAGTGAAGTGACCAGTCATCGTCTGGGACTGTGATGGCGAACCTACGGCACGCGTGCCACAGTCGGCACGTCGAGACTCGTCAGCCGGCATGCGACTTAAAATTACTTCATTAATAAAACATTCTAAGCATACGCTAATTTTCGGGTTCCATTAGCGTTTGAGTGTTGGCATTTTGCTATAAATAAGTTGGTTTTAGATAAATTTTCGGCACGCGGCCTATGGCCATCACTTATGTAGGAATATACAGCAAAATTTAAGGGACCAACCGGGTAGACATTTCTACCGGGTACCAAATCCGAATAGTTTGATGTACTATCTGCCGGATCCGGTTACGAGCCGAGTACGAGAATTTTAGCTTTAGGAATAAAGCGCAGCCGAAATCATAAAACATCAACATTAGTTAATATATTGGCTGCGTGGCGTTAGTCGCTAGAAGTAAACACGAAATAGTCATAGAAAATTAGTTAATTTACTTTATATCCTTATGATTTCAAATTATTAATTTCTGTAACTAGGCTACATTTCTTTTATTTTAAACAATTTTTAAGTATACTAATCTTGATAATTATCGAATTCCAAAATTGTATTTTAAATATTTTTTTTTACACATGGCCATTTGCGTGGTTACTATTTGCCGAGGCGAATAGTTCCGAGAAACCCGATATCCGCCGTGGCGATTGTCCGGAACGATGTCCGATAGAACCCTATAAATTATGATTTTTTTCTCCAAATGGCTTTACATTAAAATGACATTTGTACATACCATATCCGGTTCACCGACAAAACGGCCCCTGACAAAACGGCCCAGGACAAAACGGCCCCGGTCCAAACGGCCCCTTTCCTCGGTCAAAACGGCCACTGACAAAACGCCCTCAGACAAATCGGCCCTGTACTAATATAATGTTAATGGAATAAGATTTTTTTATATTATTTTTACTCAACGATATATGTCCATTTTAATTTTTAAAAAAATAAAATAATAAAATAAAAACAATATTAATAATTTTTTTTTAAAAACAATAATTATAATATCACAAGAAACAATTTAATAATATTTAAACTATATGGTAACAAGTCACAATTATTTGTTGAGAAGAAATAATATCATAACGCTACAAGAAATAATTTTACATTTTGACAACTTTCTTCAAAGGTAAATAAGTTGAAAAAAGGTTAAATTAACTTAAAATGCAAAAAAATAATTACATTTTTTGTAATCAATGTGAACAAAATGGGAACGTTTTGGTCGGGACCGTTTTGACCAGGGCCATTTTCCGGGGCCGTTTTATCAAGGGCCGTTTTTACCGGGGCCATTTTGTCCGGAGCCGTTCTGTCAGAGGCCGTTTTGACGGAGCTGTTTTGACGGGTCTCCACCATAACCACACGCTGTGTATGAGTAAAGTAATATTAATTCCATTTGATCCCATCTGCAGCCTAAGAAACGTGAAATGTTTCAAGTATGTATTCAGAAGTGTTTGTATGCTCACATAGACCTTTTGACAGGATTAGAATTGGAGACATTGACTTTTTTACGAATGAAGTTATTTATATATGCACTTAAAGCATTCTAGCATGAGTGCACTTAATACTTCAACTAACAATAAATACGCAGAGTATTCACCGGAGTCACAAAATTAAGCTCCCTTTCAATATTTCAAATATTTGAGTCTCATATTTTGAGGGTAAGCTACGTTCTATGAAAGAAAACCCCATGGGATTATGCTAATGGTAACAAGCAGGTTAGAGTGATTCTTACCTAAAAGTACAAGAATTTTGTCCACAAGTTCAAATGACAATAAGACCATTGTTGCTCAAAGTGCACGTAGACCATTGTAGGAGGTGCCGCAGGAGTATTCTTTTCACTTGACGTAAGAAGTTTGTTTTCTCTTTAAATTTAAAATCTGGGTCTTGCACGAATTTGAAATAGTACCTGACACTCTTGTAGTAGTAGTACATGGCACTCTTGTAGTAATAGTACCTGGTCTTGTAAAGTGCGAGATCACATCATGGTTATATTCTTTTAATATAGGTGTCAGACGTCAGCCCCTGTCAAAATGATAAGTGTATTTGGAAGACACTGTCACAATGATAAGTGTGGTTGGCAGAAACTGTCACAATGATAAGTGTGGTTGGCAGAAACGGTCACAATAGATATAGTTGGCAGACACTGTCATATTGACAGAGACCGTTTTTTATCTGTGTAGTATAAAGTGATAGATTCCTTAAAATAGATGAGGATTGGGTTGGCATAGGATGAGGATTTGATCACGATTGTATCATGATTGGATGAGGATTGGATGATGATTGGATGATGATTGGATGATGATTGGATGATGATTGTATGAGGATTGGATGAGGATTGGATGATGATTCATTGGATGAGGATTGGATGATGATTGGATGAGGATTGGATGAGGATTGGATGAGGATTGGATGATGATTGGATGAGGATTGGATGATAATTGGATGAGGATTGGATGATGATTGGATGATGGTTGTATGAGGATTGGATGATGATTGGATGATGATTGGATGATGATTGGATGATGATTGGATGAGGATTAGATGATGATTGGATGAGGATTGGATGATGATTGGATGAGGATTGGATAAGGATTAGATGAAGATTGGATCCCAAATGCAGAACGAATGGATTAGTATTTAATTAGGATTTAATTAGGATTTTATATGCAATGAATCAGGATTGGATTAAGTCTGACGAGATGGAAGTGTCCAAAGTTATCGACAGGAAGTGAACCCCGGCGGAAGAAAATCTTACATACTTTCGTTTTTCATAAATACAATTTCCAAAATTTAAGGCGTTTATATCAGTCTATACATCGTGACAAATTTTTTTTTTTTCCTTTGATATATTTAAATTGTATTTTCCATTCCAAGCAGCTCGGCATCGTTCATTATATGGTTTCGTTTAGGTCAGGGGTCTCCAAACTACGGCCTGTGGGCCAGATGCGGCCCGTGAGGCCTTTTCACCCGGCCCCTGGAGACCATTTAATCTTATCACGAAACTGTGTGTAGTCGGCCCCCAAGTTGCTGTTTTACATTCAATGCTGCCCTCCGGCAAAAAAAAAATTGGAGACCCCTGGTTTTGGCTGATAGTATATTTGTCTGTAATAACTTTGAGAAGTATCAAGTATTAAAAGTACAATGTGACCCTCTGATAGCTGGTCGGATGAAAGCGTCCGGGACTATGAACAGTTTCGACATCATAACATGGCTGTCTATCTGATGTCCACTCCTATTGATTACCTTTCATCCGACAAGTTATCTGCCCCTTCGATAGAGAGAGTTGATGGTAAAGAGCGATGATGAAAAAAAAGAAAGAAAACAGGGTTAAAAAAAAAAGACCTTACTTTCTTGTAAATGTTTCAAGCTGTTGGTCAATATAAGTTGAGGGGTTAATGAATTTTAGTATGTCGGGATGAAATCATTGGCAATTATATGTATATATCTTAGTGAATCGTGGAACAAAATGTTGTTAATATACGGTGTATTTTAAACCTAGGGATCATTGTCTGTTGATTGACGTTCATTTATCAGGTATGAAATATGTTAGTTTTCTCAGGTATGGAATAAGTTAGTTTTCGCAGGTAATAAATAAGTTTTCTCAGGTATGGAATAAGTTAGTTTTCGCAGGTAATGAATAAGTTTTCTCAGGTATGGAATAAGTTAGTTTACTCAGGTTATGAATAAGTTAGTTTTCTCAGGCATGTCTTCCTTTCTTTATTTCTTTCTTTTTTCCTTTCTTTTTTCCTTTCTTTCTTTCTTCCTTTTATTCTTTCTTCCTTTCTTACTTTCTCCCTTTAATTCTTTCTTCCTTCCTTTCTTTCTTTCTTTCTTTCTTTAATTCTTTCTTCCTTTCTTTCTTTCTTCTTTTTTTGTTCATCCTTTCTTTCTTTATTCCTTCCTTTCTTTCATCCTTTCTTTCTTTCTTCCTTCTTTCTTTCTTTTTTTCTTTCTTTTTTCCTTTCTTTCTTTCTTTCTTTCTTTCTTTCTTTTCTTTATTTTCTTTCTTTCTTTCTTTCTTTCTTTCTTTCTTTCTTTCTTTCTTTCTTTCTTTCTTTCTTTCTTTCTTTCTTTCCTTCTTTCTTTCTGCTTTCTTTCTTTCTTCCTTTCTTTCTTTCTTACTTCTTTTCTTTCATCCTTTCTTTCTTTCATCCTTTCTTTCTTTCTTTCTTTCTTTCTTTCTCTTTCTTTCTTTCTTTCGTTATTTCTTTCCTTCTTTCTTTTTTCCTGCTTTTTTCTTTCTTCCCTTCTTTCTTTCTTCCTTCTTTTCTTTCATCCTTTCTTTCTTTCTTTGTTTCTTTCTTTCTTCCTTCCTTTCTTCCTTCGTTTCTTTCGTTCTTTCTTACTTTCTTTCTTTATTACTTTCTTTCTTTCTCTCTTTTATATTTTCTGTTCCTTTTATCATCCCTTTGGTAATAATTTAACGTTTTATTTCTAAATTCAGACTAGCTTATACTTTATCATCATATTATGAATGTATACAATTAATTGTCTTGTCAAAAAAGGGCAACAACTGCATAGTATTTATTTATTTAAGTCCAAACCCATTTCTTTATTTCTAAAAGGTCCGTCAAACTAATCGATTGCCGCATCATAGAAATGGATATAGCGAGTTGTCCTCGTCTACCGCGATAGGAAAAGATCAACTAATCTAAAAAAATAAAAAAACTATCCTTTACAGACCATGAAGGTCCATGGGAGCAAGTGAAGTAGCGTTCACAAGTTTCATTGACCACTAATGAGCATGGGATTATGTGGTTAGCACAATGCCCGGGGGCCTTGCCAGATCCGCGGTTTCGAACCCGCGACACGTGTTCCTGCTGCGGTTCGGTAGTCCAGCTCGCTACAACTTAGACCACCGCGCCCCACAACTAATCTAAAGGTGTACCAAAAATTGATGTCTCGACACCCTCGTCCTAGGGGATTCACATACGTATGTGTCAGGACATTCACATACGTACGTGTCAGGACATTCACATACGTAAGTGTCAGGACATTCACATGCGTACGTGTCAGGGCATTCACATACGTACGTCCCAGGACATTCACATACGTACGTGTCAGGACATTCACATGTGTACGTGTCAGGACATTCACATGTGTACGTGTCAGGACATTCACACGTGTACGTGTCAGGACATTCACATGTATACGTGTCAGGACATTCACATGTGTACGTGTCAGGACATTCACATGTATACGTGTCAGGGCATTGACATGTGTACGTGTCAGGACATTCACATGTGTACGTGTCAGGACATTCACATACGTACGTGTCAGGACATTCACATGCGTACGTGTCAGGACATTCACATGTGTACGTGTCAGGACATTCACATGTGTACGAGTCAGGACATTAACATACGTACGTGTCAGGACATTCACATGTGTACGTGTCAGGACATTCACATATGTACGTGTCAGGACATTCACATACGTACGTGTCAGGACATTCACATGTGTACGTGTCAGGACATTCACATACCTACGTGTCAGGACATTCACATACGTACGTGTCAGGACATTCACATGTGTACGTGTCAGGACATTCACATGTGTACGTGTCAGGACATTCACATACGTACGTGTCAGGACATTCACATGTGTGCGTGTCAGGACATTCACATACGTACGTGTCAGGACATTCACATACGTACGTGTCAGGACATCACATGCGTACGTGTCAGGACATTCACATGCGTACGTGTCAGGACATTCACATACGTACGTGTCAGGACATTCACATGTGTACGTGTCAGGACATTCACATGTGTACGTGTCAGGACATTCACATACGTACATGTCAGGACATTCACATGTGTACGTGTCAGGACATTCACATACGTGCGTGTCAGGATATTCAAATGTGTACGTGTGAGGACATTCACATGTGTACATGTCAGGACATTCATATACGTAGGTGTCAGGACATTCACATACGTACGTCCCAAGGCATTTACTATTTGCACGGCGATAAGTATAAGTTCAATTGTAACATCTTTGTTAAAAGTGCTTCTGTCCCGATAACAATCACATCACTGTCTATTGACTAACTGTATTTAATAAGACATATAGGCGGTCATTGGCTTAAAAAAATTATAAAAAAAACTTCAGTTCAAAAGCAATATTGTTTTATCGACAAAAGCGTCATGAAAAAGAAAGAGAACAAAGACGATATTTCACATGCATGTGGGTGTGTGTGTGTGAGAGAGAGAGAGAGAGAGAGAGAGAGAGAGAGACAGAGAGAGAGAGAGAGTTAAAGAGAGAGTGTGTGTATGGTCATTTAAATAGTGTTTATTTCACTGGAAGCATGGGTGAAACTAGACTAATCAACATCTCATCTTTAGCACAGCAGTACCCACAACAATTGACAGCTGTGATCTTCTGATCGTACGAAACATCCTTTGTGTCCAAGAAACTATGAAATAAAAACATCACTTGGGTGAAAAAAAAATGAAATAAAAACAGCCCGTACAAACATCACTTGGTTGCAATAAACTATGAAGTATAGACAACCCGTACAAACTGCACTTGGGTGCAATAAACTATGAAATACAAACAACCCGTACAAACTGCACTTGGGTGCAATAAACTATGAAATACAAACAACCCGTACTAACATCACTTGGGTGCAATAAACTATGAAATACAAACAACCCGTACTAACATCACTTGGGTGCAATAAACTATGAAATACAAACAATCCGTACTAACATCACTTGGTTGCAATAAACTATGAAATACAAACAACCCGTACTAACATAACTTGGTTGCAATAAACTATGAAATACAAACAACCCGTACTAACATAACTTGGTTGCAATAAACTATGAAATAAAAACAACCCGTACAAACATCACTTGGTTGCAATAAACTATGAAGTATAAACAACCCGTACAAACATCACTTGGGTGAAATAAATTATGAAATACAAACAACCCGTACTAACATCACTTGGTTGCAATAAACTTGTAAATAAAAACAACCCGTACAAACATCACTTGGGTGCAAATAAACTATGAAATCAAAACAACCCGTACTAACACCACTTGGGTGCAATGAACTATGAAATAAGAACAACCCAATATGCAACTTTCGACAGACTATAACAGACCCCCTGTGACATCGAGGGCTGGAGTGAAACCAGCGACCTGTGGAGCTCAACTCTCTAACAGTCGACTACACATGCTATACAGAGAAAAAACAAAAAAATTCTGAAATTTTGAAACGATGCTTTTTGTTAGGTGAAGAGTCTATGTGCAAAATTTCAGCCCGAGAGGATCTTGGGAAGTGGGTCATTTTGACTTTTGCCTTTCCGCGGACGGGCGGGACCACAGAGACAAGACGGTGAAGCTAATATAAGGGATTTTTTTTTAAAAAAGACGCTATCAGGCATGCAATTGCTCCTCTTGCATGCATGAACTTACAGCACTATCTTACATTTAGTTGTAGCACTTTCATGCATTTAGTATATGAAGGTACATCACTTAAACGCAATGGACTGATCAATTGGAAATGTTTTCTTTGACTATCGTTTCAAATTTAAAAGAATAAGTTTCACAAAATTCACCATTAATGTTTCTGCGTTTTGAAAGTCTTTATCATCCTTTTTAATTTATTTCACTGACTGAGAGAGCGAACTTAAAAATAATATTTGTAATATTTTAATTTGTGAATTTTAATAGGTATTATTTTCGGTATTGTCACCGTTTTCTCCTGCAAGAATCATTGCTGGTAAATATTCATAAGTGATAAGAGTAACACCATCGATTAAGTCACTAGTTTTTGAAACAGTAGAGAACAGATGAACTAAGAGCAAAGTATTAACAGTGTATAAGGTATTACATTTTAGCTTAGAAATACAATACAACAATCTAACACAACGCTCAGATATATATAGGGATAACAGGATTTATTACACTAATATTTTTTTCTTTTATGTGGAAAAACAAAGTACACGCCCAATAAACACAAAATTTCTTCATATCTGGCTTTCGTGTTTAAATGGTTTCTAACAAAGTCAATTCACTATCAATGTTCAAAACTTTAATAACAATACAAGATTAGTTGCAAACGAGTGATAAGGGTAAGTCGCAATTAGCTTCTGTCTACAGTATATAAGAAAATATTATAAGTTAAGAGGGCTTCTAGCCGATGCACCCCCTCCATAAGCACTAAGGATGCACCCTCTCCGCAAGCTCTAAGGATACACCTCCTCCCTAAGCTCTAAGGATACACCACCTCCATAAGCACTAAGGATGCACCCCCTCCATAAGCACTAAGAATACACCCCCTCCATAAGCAATAAGGATGCACTCCCTCCATAAGCACAAAGGATGCACCCCCTCCATAAGCACTAATGATACACCCCCTCCATAAGCACTAAAGATGCACCCCCTCCATAAGCACAAAGGATGCACCCCCTCCATAAGCACTAATGATGCACCCCCTCCATAAGCACTAATGATGGACCCCCTCCATAAGCACTAAGGATGCACCCCTCCACCCGATTATTAAATTTACGTCACCCCGACAGTGCCCCCACCCCCCTTTATCATAAAACACGTAATTCTCCAACGGCAACAGCATCTAACGTTAAAATGTTCAATAATTTTGATGATCGCTATCAACGCCTCGGACCAATACTTGAGATTTGATTCCATGACACTTATTGACTGATGACGACAAAGCCAAAGCGTGTAGTGGTTATTTATACCCACCCCAGACGTGTTTACATCCTTGTCTTCAACTGCCACAGGTAACTTCCGGTCCAATTAATAATAAGGCATCAGTTTGAAATAAATTTCATTTTTTTTCTGGCGTGCATACATTATCAATCACGTGACCTTTTGTTTATTTTGTTTACAGATTGGCTTCATGATTATAAATAAATTCAGCAATTTTTACGTGCGATAATTTGAATAAAAAATACCAAACAAGTTTTCAGCTATGTCTTACGCAGTCTGCTGTAATGTTCAGAAAGATTGAGTCGATTTATTTGAATGCGTTACTAGGGACGATAAGTCTGCATTGGGGTTATCGGCCCTTACCTGGTACTCACGAGCAAAAGTCACGGCGACCTCACCGATTTATCTATCAGGTCATCGATTAGTTCAGTGTGTGGATTTTGTTCATTGCCGGGGTAGTGGCTTTTGTCCATTGATGTATTGGTGGCTTTTACACATTGATGAATTGGTGGCTTTTGTACATTGATGAATTGGTGGCTTTTGTACATTGATGTAGTGGTGGCTTTTGTACATGAATGCAGTGGTGGCTTTTTATATTTATGTAGTGGTGGCTTTTGTCAATTGATGTTTTGGTGGCTTTTATACATGAATGTAGTGGTGGCTTTTGTACATTGGTGGCTAACGTCCATTGATGTAGTGGTAGCTTTCGTACATTGATGTATTGGTGACTTTTGTACATGAATGCAGTGGTGGCTTTTTATATTTATGTAGTGGTGGCTTTTGTCAATTGATGTTTTGGTGCTTTTTGTACATGAATGTAGTGGTGGCTTTTGTTCATTGATGTAGTGGTGGCTTTTGTTCATTGATGTAGTGGTGACTTTTGTCCATTGATGTAGTGGTGGATTTTGTCCATTGACTCGGTGATTGCTTATGTCCATTTGATGTAGTGGTGGTTTACGTCCATTGATGTAGTGGTGGCTTTTGTCCATTGATGTAGTGGTGGCTTTTGTCCATTGATGTAGTGGTGACTTTTGTCAATTGATGTAGTAGTGGTTTACGTCCATTGATGTAGTGGTGGCTTTTGTACATGGATGAAGTGGTGGCTTATATCCATTGATGTAGTGGTGGCTTTTTATATCGATGTAGTGGTGGCTTTTGTACTTTGGTGCGGCGGTCGTGTTTGTCCATTGATGTAGTGAATGATTTTGTACACTGGTGGCCTTTAATGGCCTTTTAAACATGGATATTTTAAAAAAAAAGTCACTGCACACGATTATTTGAACAATCTCCTTAACTATAGCAAAGAGCGTATCACAAAAATAACCAATATATGAGGTGACGTGAAGCCCTTGTCTATTAGGACGCTCCTACTAGACATACGATTATTGCAGCCTACATTCTGGTAAGAACGTATGTCAGGGAAACATTATGGAGTTATTGGGTTTTCCCTGACATGTCAATGTTGTTACTTGTGTTTGGTGCGGTGCGCACGGTATGAAAGAGTATGACGTAATAGTGTGAACGTGACGTAGTGAGAAGGCAGTTGTTGTGAGAGAGAGATAGAGGTCGGTTGGTATATGGATGATCCTTCGACCTGCAGTACACAAGGGATACAAGAGTTTTGGCGTTGGCCAGTGTTCGTCTGTTGGACTGAGAGTGGTTAGATGTGATGTTAAGACGCATGGAGTTGTACTACGCTTAATAAAGATTGCTGTTAGTCAGTGTTAGTACAAGGACTTTGTGTTCGGTCTTTGTGCGCAAGTTGGCGGTGAAGTAACGATCATAACCCCTAGACAACGAAACCCCGACATTGGGGGCTCGTCCATCGCGATAGTCATCAACACATTGGTGTGCTATCGAGAGCCAGATCATCGCTGAACAGTGCAAGGTGTCGGATACACACCGTATCCGTCTTGCAAGTCGCCAAGGAACCAGACAGCTTTGTCGAGCATCAAGGCGTCGACAGTGCTGTTTAAATCAACGTTTTTTGGGGTACGTTCCCGTACCAACAGAAAGGCATCTGCCTCCTAGTTGCTGCACAGTGTCCAGTGTGTTGCCGGTGAAAGTCCTGTCCGTGAGAGAGGCATCCGCTTCGTTGCTGTCCAGTGTCCAGTGTGTGGTCGGTGACAGTCCTGTCCGTGAGAGAGGCATCCGCCTCTTTGCTGTCCAGTGTCCAGTGTGTGGTCGGTGACAGTCCTGTCCGTGAGAGAGGCATCCGCCTCGTTGCTGTCCAGTGTCCAGCGTGTGGTCGGTGACAGTCCAGTCCGTGAGAGAGGCATCCGCCTCGTTGCTGTCCAGTGTGTGGTCGGTGACAGTCCTGTCCTTGAGAGAGGCATCCGCCTCGTTGCTCCCCAGTATCCAGTGTGTTGTCGAGTGCCAAGAGTGAACAGTGCCAACACTTACGACGAGACCAGAACAGCCCAGTAGCTACAAGGGCAGACCAGAACCAAAGAACTTTGCCTATTTCAAGTGCCCAGGAAGGACAATTGAATATAACTGTTATCACAAGAACTTTGAAGAAATTTTACAATTTAATGTTATTCTATGGATAAACATGTGCGTGTTTTCATAAAACTGTAAGTAGAAAAATTAGCTAATTAGAAACCTATTGTAATATATTGTAAAGCATTGTTATATTGAACAAAGTAACATTTTGTTTTTGGAAGCTAGATTTACAAACAAAATTAAGAGATAGATAAAATAATGGCAGGGAATGATAGAGGGTGGGTAAACAAAATTGAAGAAGTTAGGTTAAAGTGGGAAAAAGACGCTGAAGAACCCCTGAGACAAAATGAAGAGAGACAGAGACAGCGACAGAAAAAAGATGAAAAGAAACTGAGACAATACGAAAAAAGACAGGCAGCATTAGAGGCAAAAAGACAGAGAAGGGCTATGGGTGACACGGAAGACCATGACCGTGACGGTAGCAAGGGTGAAGAACTTTACGGATTAGCCAGCATTTATTGTGAAGATCCGTATCTGACGAAGAAGTTTATAGGGTAGCGGACCCGCAATCTGGCCAGTTTGAGTATTATACATATGAAAATCCAAAGAAGCCGGTTAACGTCATCAAGTATAAAAAGGAAAACATGATCCAGGGTGGTCAAAAGTACAATAGTAAAACAATTAGTGAATGTCGTGAGAAGGTTCCTAAGAACAGAAAACATTATATAAGGAAATATGAAGTATCTGAGAGGAATGAAAAAGAAATTATGTTCCTCAGAAACCGTGATGCCGAAAATGAGAAAGAAATAGAGTGGTTACAAAAACAGTATTCAAGGAAAGATGAAGAATCTGAGAAGAAAGAAAAGGAAATTAGGTTTCTTAAAAACCGTGCTGCCGAAAATGAGAAAGAAATAGAGTGTTTACAAAAACAATATTCAAGGAAAGATGAAGAATCAGAGAAGAAAGAAAAAGAAATAAGGTTTCTTACAAACCGTGCTGCCGAAAATAAAGAAATAGATGGGTTAAACTGGGAATTAGCAGACAAACTTAGCCTCGTGGACAGGTTAAAAACATCATTGTTCGACAAAGATAAGGAAATCGCGGGACAGAAAATGACAGTATATAATTTACAAGCAAAATTGGATAGTGTTCAATATAGACTTACAGAGATGGAAAGGGAAGCCGAGAATTACAAAACAGAGCTAAAGGAAGCTAAAGATGGATTAATAATGGTAATTGTCGAAAAGCACAGCCTGTTAGCTCAAGCTAATAAAGAAAAAGCTAACTTGCTCAAAATAACTAATGACAAAGATGAGTTATTAGAAAAATTAAAGAGTGACCACAAAACAAAATTAGATGAAAAGGAAGTCGAGGTAGTTAGCTTAAAATTGAAAATTGACTCAATGGAGAAAGAGTTGTCTAGTTTGATAAATATAGTCAAGATTAAAGATGAAAAACTGATAAAAGGTGATACAGATAAAATTATTGCGAACACAAAAACAGCAGATCTGAGTAAAGCCTTAGCTGAAAGGGACGATTTACTAGAGCAATTGAAGACGGAGCACAAAATAAAACTAAATGAAGCTGAATTAAAGTAGTCTACATGAACTTGAACATGGAAAATACTGAAATGGAAAAAGTGTGTTCTAGCTTGATAAAGATTTTTTAAGGGGAAAGACGTAAAGCTAGCAGAGATGGAGTTAAACTTAATCATTGCAAACCAAAATATAACAGGGCTGAATAAGACGCTGACTGATACAGATGGAATTGTAGAGAAATTACAGAAGGAGCTAAAGGAAATAAAGATAGAGAATGAATATATTAAAGAAAGAATGACTCAGAAAGAAGAAGAGAATTAGGGGTTAAGAATAAATGTAACACATAACAAAGAAGACATATTAGAATTATGGAGAATCATAGAGGAAAAAGAAGTGAACATGTCTAAATTGACGCTGAGATTAACAGGGAATGATACAGATATGACAGCTGAGGTTCAGAAACGGTCCAAAAGGTCTCAATTACTAATTAAGAAGGAACAATTTATGGCTCAAAATCAACAAGTGTACAGGGAAGAAAGTATTGACCCATATAGTAAACATGAATATCGTTGGGTTATAGGAGCCTGGCAGACAAACGTTGACGAAAATCAGAGGGCCTCAGATGAATTGGAAGTTATTGAGGAAATGGCCGAGCCGATTGAAACCACAGAGGTGGAGAAACCTACAAATTTTGAATGTGATGAATACAGAGATAGATATGCAGCACAGGGTGCGGAAATGGTGATAGTCCGCAAGGAGAAAAATAAGAAAATTAATGATAACTGCAGCCTACATTCTGGTAAGAACGTATTGGCTATGACGCAAGGTTCACAGGCCATGGCTATGAGGGACCAAGCTATTCCCAACTGGGGAAACTCAGGGACACCCTTGGCACCTGGAACAAATCCGTTCCTTCACAGAGGTTCGAACCCGTGAACCTCAATAAGTCAGCCGAGCGCACATGCCACTCGACCATCTTGCCATTTCTCAGGAAAATCGGCAAAAAGTTTCACCGAATCGACGAACACAACGGTGCAGAGAAAAGGGAAAAATTTCAGCTGCATGGCCTGTTTGTACCTTTTAATATTGTTGTTTATCTCCACTTAAGATCTCGCCAGTCTTAGTACTTGTATAAAATAGTACTGTATAACATTTTTCAAAGAGATGAGTCTTCGTCATTGCACTTAAGTGCACGATGGAGATTTTGAAGTAGAGGCCACTGAGACATTTCTAGTTCACGCGCTCCACTAATAGCTGAATAGGCCAAACTTATGGCTATGTCTTTTTAAAATTATTCTTTATGTTTAAAAAAAAATATTTTTTTACTACTAGTTTGAATAGGCCCGCTTATATCTGTATGAGCCTGGTGCTATTATTAACGAAGCATTTTGAATGTCACTGCATTGCTGTGTTTTTAACACTGTCCTTCACTAGATGAAATGGACATGCACATTATAAATCTAAAGCCACCCATTTCTCCAGTGTACACAAGTGAAGAGCGTTGGCACATTACTTGTTGAAAGGGACGATCTTAGTTTTAAATTGGATTATTTGCCGCCACTTTTTCCCTGTCGATATCATGACCGCTGCAACAGGAAACGGTCTTTTGTGATCCGTGGGCTCTCGACAGCGTGGGTTCTCGACGATTGCCTAAAACTGTCATTTGTGAACCATTGGCTATCGGCGACTGTCTATAAAATTAAAAGAAAAAACTCTTCTGATGTTATCATGTGAAAACAGCGCCCTAGACAAAGTTGTACAGTCAAGACAAGAAATACATATACATATATGAAAGACCAAAATAAAACTGCTACCAAAGCTCTATGTCTCACCCTAAGGCCTTTTAATTGTCCAATACTTGTTTGATCCCCCAAATGAACTAGATACCAGTTCGATATGTCACTTAAGTAAAGGGTCAAGGTTGATCTTACTTGAGATCATGTGTTGTGCGCATGATCAAGGGTGGGACGAGGTTTAGTGGTCGATCGGATGAAGGTCGCAGGGGTTGACACCGGGTATCGGGGTGGTGAGGGTGCTAGGGGGGGGGCTGGTCAAGTTATTTGAAAGTGGGGGAGTAAGAGGCACACGTTGTTACAAAACATGCCAATAAAAAATTATAATAAAAACATATCGTCATAAATTAAGCTATTCAGAAATCAAAGCGTTGGGTTTGTGCCCACTGAAGACCCGTTAAAAGAAAGGTCAGCGGGGTCGAAGGACAAGTTCATTGTTTTATTTTAGGTCAAAGTTGTACAACGACCTGCGGCCGGGGTACACGGGAGGTCATTCAACAGCCGCTTTTGGGACAGGGCACTTTGATATTTTGTATCGTAGTTGAAACTTCACAATACGCCAAGTGCGCAAGCTCAAGGCTGACATGTGAAGTTTTTGTGAGTTGGCGAGTGATTGAAGCAGGATTGTTCAACTTTTTGTACACAATATTTTAAAAGTGATGATGCATCCATTTCTTTATTTTCAAACTGATGGTTTATCTACATTAAAAAAAAATTTCTATTGCTGAATTGTTTGTTTTGTTTTTTAACTACGGGAGAAATGTGGACTTAAGATGCAGTAGAGGTCATAGTTTTATTGAAGAAATCAAAATATTGACATACTAGACTTTTAGAAAGAATTTTAGTCATCAATTTTTTTATTTTTTAATTATTTTTTTGTTTTTGTTTTTGTTGAAGTTTCTGGTTAAGTAATATTCGAGATGGTTTGTGTTTAGGCCAACATATCAGTCATTTCTACAAAAATATAAACACGCAAATTTTATCTCCGAGTACATTGTTTTATGATTCGATCGTTCTCCATTGACAATGCTACAGGAGCGCATGCGCAATAAAACACTCGGAATGAGCTGGATGGAATTTAATGAATTTAACAATATCGTCTGGGAATTTATAAAATGACAGGGATTCTCACAACTTCCAACCAATTTAAATTTCGATTTAGTCTTGATAAAAGCGGGCCCGATAAGACTTTTAGGAAAATTGTCAGAAACTTTATTAGCAGATAATTCACCTCCCATTGTCCAGGCTTAAAATCTTATGTACGATTCCAGGTTTACACCCACCAGACTCCTTCAATATGCAGGGAAGTTAATCTTACGACGGTAAAATAGTTTTCTCAGTAGCTCTAAAGGAAATTACTGAAATCAGTATTTTATTGTCTTAGATTACTTAATAATATGCAATAATGAAAGTAATAGTTTTATTTCTTTTATAAACTTCTACAAGTGTGTTTTTGGGTTTTAAACTTAAAAAAAAAATCATTAACTTTTTTTTATAGTAATTTATTCTTTTCCAGCACTGGCTAGAGAGACGAAGAATGATTGACATCACTGACATCAGGATAACAAACAAGAGAAAATACAAAACAAATAAAGGCTCGTGTCAACAAGTATGAACTATCATATCCTCATAATATAAACGCTAGAGCAAATTGATGCGTTCGCAATTGGTCTATTTTTAACCATTAAAAAAAAAAGCCATTTCCCAATGGATGGCGTTGGCCCAGCCAGTGTTACGAAATGTCCGCGATCGTGAGAGGTCAACAGGAGCTGATACAACCGTGTTAGTGGCGTGTCCCCGCCACCCCACCTCCCCAAAGTGCTTGTTCAGAGATGAGCACTTGTGGCTCAGCTCACAGACTGGCTATTATTTCGGGATGTTTGTTGTTTTGTGTCAACACGAGACAGACGTTGCGTTGTAATGACGTCATTTGCTACGCCCGCAGCTCAACCAATCGGCGTCCACTCGCAAAATTTAGGGAAAGCCCCAAATTTTCACGATATTAAACATAAAAAAATGTTGCACAAGCAACTAATTGCTTCGAACAAAATATTAGTGGTGTGTGAATATTTATTAATGTCAGAGTATAGCCTTGTAATTTAGCCGCGCTTTTCAGATAAGAACTTAAATTTCGAAAAACTTCAAATCTATTTTAAGGGATCGAAATGAAGTACGATCAGCTCGTCAATAGTTTGAAGATTGAACAGTCGGGGATTTTCTGCACTCAGGATGTGTATTTGATGGTGCGTAATACATTTGAGCTGACGCCACATTCCAGGGTCTTGGTGTAATTATTGTTGGTGGAGTAGGACGAATGGTGGGGCAGGGGTGCAGCACCCTGTAACACCTGGTTGGTGGCACACGCAGTTTTACTGTGGAGCGTACAAGGCGCATGTGTGGTAAAGCTTGTTTTCATGATAGTTATAAGCGACACAGGCCCCAGCTTTGACACTGGCCCCAGCTTTGACACTGGCCCCAGCTTTGACACAGGCCCCAGCTTTGACACTGACTCCATCTATGACACTGGGTCAAGCTATAACACTGACCCCATCTATGACACTGACTCCATCTATGACACCAACTCCAGATATGACACAGACACAAGCTATGACATTGACACAAGCTATGACACTTACGTCATAAAGTTCAACAACAGCAAACCAAAAACCATATTTTCATTTTAAAAAAAATCCTAATGGCCACTTGACCTTGTGTCTCCTGCACGCCTTGCGGATCTGAAAGCTGGCTTTCACTATCAGTGATACTTTGACACGTCTTAAACCATCAGTGATACTTTGACATGACTTAAACCTCAGTGATACTTAGACATGACTTAAACCTCAGTCATACATTGACATGACAATCATATTTTGACACGCCTTTAACCATCATATATACTTTGAAATTTCAGCCATGAGTCATACTTTAACTTGTTCTCTTTCACGATGTTTCCTACTCTAACGTTTCTTATACCATCAGTCACTTCTGAAATGTCTTATACCATCAGTCACTTCTGAAATGTCTTTTGCCATCCGTCACTTCTGAAATGTCTTTTTGCATCAAGTTACTTCTGAAATGTCTTTTACCATCAATCACTTCTGAAATGTCTTTTACCATCAATCACTTCTGAAATGTCTTTTACCATCAAGTCACTTCTGAAATGTCTTCTACCATCAATCACTTCTGAAATGTCTTTTACCATCAATCACATCTGAAATGTCTTTTACCATCAATCACTTCTGAAATGTCTTTTACCATCAATCACATCTGAAATGTCTTTTACCATCAATCACTTCTGAAATGTCTTTTGCCATCCGTCACTTCTGAAATGTCTTTAACCATCAATCACTTCTGAAATGTCTTTTGCCATCCGTCACTTCTGAAATGTCTTTTGCATCAAGTTACTTCTGAAATGTCTTTTACCATCAATGACTTCTGAAATGTCTTTTGCCATCCGTCACTTCTGAAATGTCTTTTACCATCAAGTCACTTTTGAAATGTCTTTCACCATCAAGCCACTTCTGAAATGTCTTCTATCATCAATCACTTCTGAAATGTCTTTTACCATCAATCACTTCTGAAATGTGTTTTACCATCAGTCACTTCTGAAATGTCTTCTACCATCAATCACTTCTGAAATGTCTTTTACCATCAAGTCCCTTTTGAAATGTCTTTCACCATCAAGCCACTTCTGAAATGTCTTCTATCATCAATCACTTCTGAAATGTCTTTTACCATCAATCACTTCTGAAATGTGTTTTACCATCAGTCACTTCTGAAATGTCTTTTACCATCAGTCACTTCTGAAATGTCTTTTACCATCAGTCACTTCTGAAATGTCTTTCACCATCAGTCACTTCTGAAATGTCTTTTACCATCAGTCACTTCTGAAATGTCTTTCACCATCAAGTCACATTGACACCACATATAAAACACCAAAATCAAATCATCACTCCATAAAAAGTTGAATTATACCACGACTTTTTCTTTATAGTTTAAGGCATTAACTTTAACATATATCCAGTATAAAGGGACAGAAGGTTATACAAGTTTATACCTTAATTTAAACATCATTTACTTTGAGCTGAATATTTCACTATATAATCGAGTCAAAGAATATTTTGCTTGTGTCTGTTTGAAGCGTCAAGCTTTGTGTTGAAATCACGTGACTTTACACTTTGTTCTTGGGTGCCGTCAATAAATGACGTCACGCGCCTAAAAAAAGATGGAGGGGGGAGCGTGGTCACACATTTGTGGCGATATGTGACGAGGGGGGTGCTTGAAAATTTTGACCTCACATCAAAACTCGAAACTTAAAATAAGTTCCATTAAAATAGTTGATTAATTGCAATTTATTTTTTAAAATTTCATAACATTTTACATTGCTTCACGTGAGTTATAAGAGTGCTGACTTACACTGAATACATACTTAAAGGACAAAAATGTTATTTCAAACATGTTATTCTTCAAATAGAAAATACAGCTCTTATGGGGGTTGCAAGGCTTTGGGACGTCATATTCGAGGGGGCTCTAAGTTTTTGTGACGACGCGTGACAAAAAAAGGGGGAGGGAGTGAAAACCTGATACTGCCTCGTCGCATCTGCAGTGATCTATGTCTGCCGTGATCTATGTCTGCCATGGTCTATGTCTGCCTAGATCTATGTCTGCCTAGATCTATGTCTGCCTAGATCTATGTCTGCCTAGATCTATGTCTGCCTAGATCTATGTCTGCCGTGATCTATGTCTGCCTAGATCTATGTCTGCCTATATCTATGTCTGCCTAGATCTATGTCTGCCGTGATCTATGTCTGTCGTGATCTATGTCTGCCTAGATCTATGTCTGCCGTGATCTATGTCTGTCATGATCTATGTCTGCCTAGATCTATGTCTGCCGTGATCTATGTCTGTCGTGATCTATGTCTGCCTAGATCTATGTCTGCCGAGATCTATGTCTGCCATGATCTATGTCTGCCGTGATCTATGTCTGCCATGGTCTATGTCTGCCGTGATCAATGTCTGCCTAGATCTATGTCTGCCGTGATCTATGTCTGCCGTGATCTATGTCTGCCTAGATCTATGTCTGCCATGGTCTATGTCTGCCGTGATCTATGTCTGCCTAGATCTATGTCTGCCGTGATCTATGTCTGCCTAGATCTATGTCTGCCGTGATCTATGTCTGCCGTGATCTATAGAACAATCAAGTCAGAACAAGATAGCAAAATTTTACAAAAAGACTTAGATGAATTAATAAAATGGGAAACTAACTGGAGTATGTCCTTCCACCCAGAAAAATGTCAACTGCTAAGAGTAACAAAGAAAAAGAAACAAATAAATTCAAAATATTTCATTCATGGAAAAGAACTAACCCAAGCTAAAGATGCGAAATACTTAGGAGTCATAATAAATGAGAAACTATCTTGGAATCCCCATGTCAATGAAGTTATTAAAAAATCTAACAAAACCTTAGGCTTTATAAAAAAAAACTTTTACAAATGTAACAAAGATATAAAACTAAAATGCTATCTCACCCTGGTGAGACCTATACTAGAATATGCATCTTCAGTATGGGACCCATCCACCAAAGAAAATATTGATAAGTTAGAACAAATACAAAAAAGAGCTGCCAGATTCATTACTGGAGAATATTCAAAACTGACAAGAGTAACACCATTAGTTAAATCATTAAACCTTGAAACACTAGAGGATAGAAGAACCAAGAGTAAATTAGTAATTATTCATAAGGCAATAAATTCTAATTTAGAAATACAACACAAAGATAACCTAATACAACCCTCAAATAGACATAAAGATAAAAACACCTTTCTTATTCCATATGCAAGAACAAACACATACAAGTTTTCTTTCTTTCCGTCCGGTATTCGGGCGTGGGATGGGTTGCCTGAAGAAACCAGGAAAGCCACCACTTTATCATCTTTTAAAACTCTAGTAAGAATACAGGACTAAACACAAACCATAGAAATACGTAGGACGCAATAATCTTCTGTACAGAAGGAGCGTCTGTAACATATAAGATAAGATAAGATGTCTGCCATGGTCTATGTCTGACTAGATCTATGTCTGCAGTGATCTATGTCTGCCGTGATCTATGTCTGTCGTGATCTATGTCTGTCGTGATCTATGTCTGCCGTGATCTATGTTTGCCTAGATCTATGTCTGCCGTGATCTATGTCTGCCTAGATCTATGTCTGCCGTGATCTATGTCTGCCTAGATCTATGTCTGCCGTGATCTATGTCTGCCATGGTCTATGTCTTCCGTGATCTATGTCTGTCGTGATCTATGTCTGCCTAGATCTATGTCTGCCGTGATCTATGTCTGTCGTGATCTATGTCTGCCTAGATCTATGTCTGCCGTGATCTATGTCTGCCTAGATCTATGTCTGCCGTGATCAATGTCTGCCATGGTCTATGTCTGCCGTGATCTATGTCTGCCGTGGTCTATGTCTGCCTAGATCTATGTCTGCCGTGATCTATGTCTGTAGTGATCTATGTCTGCCTAGATCTATGTCTGCCGTGATCTATGTCTGCCATGGTCTATGTCTGCCGTGATCTATGTCTGTCGTGATCTATGTCTGCCTAGATCTATGTCTGCCGTGATCTATGTCTGTCGTGATCTATGTCTGCCGTGATCTATGTCTGCCGTGATCTATGTCTGCCGTGGTCACCCCGTCATTATTTAACCCATAGAACTCCTCCGAGTTTTCCAGTGCCAAATAACGGGAATATATAGCATGTTGCTGCCTCGTGTCACCCCCCTGATGGTGTCAACCGGGGCGGCCCGCCCCACCGCACCCCCTAGCGACGCCACTGCCCACTATCTCACACGTCCTATTGCAGTGATGGCGAACCTCAACGCGTGCTCCAGACGGCACGCAGAGACTCATCAGCGTGCTCCCAACTAAGATACAACCTTCTTAATCAAACCACTGTCAGGGCCGGCTTTAGAGAATTAGGGGCCCTAGGCGAAGTGAATTTGGTGGCCCTAAATGTAATAGAAAAATAAATAAATAAATATGGAAAGATCCTTGTTGGAGGCCCCACTAATGATGAGAATAATCGGAGGCCCTAGGCCGCTGCCTAGTTTGCCTATGCCTAAAGCCGGCCCTGCCACTGTGCTGGCACTTTGTTTCGGCACTTTGGTAAATAAATATTGTTTTAATTGAATTTTGGACACGCGGCCCCAACAAGTTTCGCCATCACTGTCCTAATGGAAAGAACCCGCGTCACTAATTTTATGCTAAATGCGTGGGAGTGTGTAGTAGAATGTCAATGTTCCAAACAAAGAAAACGGATTCAATTTTGTAACAGTCACCACGACATAGGATGTCCTCGTTGTACAAGTAATACACAATGAGACTTTAACATGAGCTAGGCCCTGAAGTGTTTCGCTCTTCAGCGGTTCTAAGTTGTTTGAATTGGGTAGACGCAGTCGACAACAATTTATTTAGTTTTGGCGCCGAACAAATTCTTGAGATATTCTTTATGGGTTTTCATCAAAATTTGACAATGCAAACTACTGATACAAAATATTTATTGAAAGTAGATTATTTAATTTCTTGTTATCATAAAGAAGGAGTCAATGGCCGGCAGTTGGTAACTGATGTTACTGTGCAGTTTACAAAGTTTATCAGTTAGATAGAAAAGCTATTATTGTTGACATCCTACCAATCGCAATGTCTCCAAGACATTTATAGTCTATCATAGCAAGGTCTTAGGTCAAAGGTTAGCAAAGCCCTTAATTATTAAACGTCATAGTTATGAAAACAGAATTATGTGATCGTATATATTGCATACGTCACTTCTATGTGTATATACCTTACTATAATTGCATCCAAGGCTCATCAATAATTTGTGACTTATCATGAAGGAAATGCGACTTTCATGACCGCATACAATTTCAAAGAAAGATGTCTTTATCTGCTTTGATAACAATCAGGACGAAGGAAGGGACATTACCAGTGTTGAAATCAAGTAGCCAATCGGAAACAACAAAGGGACACTACCAGTGTTGAAATCAAGTTGCCAATAGGTAACAACAATGGGACACTACCATTCGTCAGACCAACCTCGCTATAGAAAGCAAACCGTGAACTTAGTGCTCTAGCTTCAATTTTAAAAAAAATATTAAAAAATAAAAATATTACCCCCCCCCCCTCCCAAACAAACTAACACCCTTCACTTAAAAAATCTGTTTAGCAAGAGAGAAGGTATAAACAACATACAATTTTGAAAACCATTTACAAAGAGCGGAAATCTTTTAACCACTTAGCACACAATATTCATCCTTCTGACACAGAAAAGATGTTGTATAGTTACTTAGAAATCTTTAGATATTTCCTGAGATTGGGATGTCTAGAATAAAAGATGTTGTATACTTACTTAGAAATCTATAGATATTTCTCGACATTGGGATATCTCGAATAAAAGATGTTGTATACTTACTTAGAAATCTATAGATATTTCTCGACATTGGGATATCTCGAATAAAAGATGTTGTATACCTAGAAATCTAAATACATATCTTGAGATTTGGATGTCTAGAACAAAATATGTTGTATACTTAGAAATCTATAGATATATCCAGAGATTGGGATGTCTAGAATAAAAGATGTTGTATACTTAGAGATCTATAAACATATCTTGAGATTGGGATGTCTAGAACGTTTGTTAGAATGTAACCACGAGATCCAACAGGCAGAGAATTCGATTAAGTAATTTTTTTTTTAAAAAATGTAATTTAGACAATATTTTTAGGTCCAAGTGTGTTAGTCCTTGTCTGGCTGTATGTAGTATATCTGCTACCTCTGGTGGATTTGCTGCATGCGTTTGATTTGCTACCTGTGGTATTTGTGCTACCTGCGGTGTTTGTGCTACCTGTGGTATTTGTGCTACCTGTGGTGTTTGTGCTACGTGTAGAGTAAGTGCTACCTGTGATGTATGTTCTAACTGTGATGTATGTGCTACCTGTGATGTATGTGCTACCTGTGATGTATGTGCTACCTGTGATGCATGTGCTACCTGTGATGTATGTGCTACTTATGGCGTATGTGCCGCCTGTAATGTCTGTGCTACCTGTGACGAATGTCCTGCTTGTGATCTATGTTCTACCTTTGGTGTATTGTATGTGCTACCTGTGGTATTTGTACTACCTGCGGTGCCTGCTAAATGTTGTGTATGTGTTACCTGTGTTGTCTGTGCTACCTAGTTGACCACCTGTGATAGATGTGCTACCACATAACTTGATAGCTGCCTGTGATAAATGTGTTACCAAGATGACTACCTGTGCAGTTCGCCTCCCTGTTATGTGAGTAGGATCTCGCCCACCACAATATGTCTGTCTGATGTTGCACCATTAAAAAGCGACCATTTTGAGACAATTAAACTTGATGTCTCTAGGTCAAACACAACATTAATTCTATCCTTGCAATTCGTGGTCCTCCAAGGTTATTATTCGTGGTTCTCAAACATAGCTATTTGTGGTTCTCAAATTAGTGAAAAAACTGAAAAACTCTAACATGGAGATCATTTAGCTTTCGGAAACATAAACGTTGAAGCAAAAGCCTTGATCAGTACCAATAAAAATCACAAGTATTTAAAATAAATTTAGATAATAATATATTACCTGATATTATTTGAAATTATAATATTAATTAGGTACTGATTTAAAAGACAACTAATAAATACTGGAATGAGTATTTAAACTCAATTTCAGGCAAAGAATTTCCAATTTTTTTTTTATTAAAGGGAAATAAATCTAGATTACATTACTAGTAATTTCAAATCAATAATTCTGAAACTAAACAACACAATTACTATCTACAAAAAGATGATAAAATTGCGGGAGCTGAACGAAAATGGGTTTTTCAGAAATTCCTTTACCGCCATTGTTCTAAATATTATTAGCTATAGTTTGGCGTTTGTTTCAACACGAAAGATAATATGGTTGGCGAGAAAGTAACAACATACTCGTAGATTTTTTAGGCGGGTGGGAACTTCCAGGACATCCATTAGTTCTTTACAGTATTTTATAGGCTCGTGCACATCCTTAGGACCTCCTTAACATATTTGCAAAAGGCCCGAAATAGCGTTAAAAACAACAGAGAAACGAAGAAAGAAGGATGGGAACAAGAAATGCACACACACATTTATAACAAATTATAATAATAAAAAGAATAATTGAAGAACGAAGAGTTTCTAAGTATTAAAAAAACAACAGATAAAAGACGAAACCCAGAAATATATTAAAAAATTAAGTCAACTTTTAAATTTGTTTCAAATGATATGGGACAACTTACCAAGTGGTTTTGTTAACCTATTTTCCATATAGATCATATCGGGGGTATTGCTCCCATACATAATATATGCGATATATGCGATATGTGCAATGTCTAAAGTACTGACCTGATTGAAACGATTAAAGCATATAGAGACAGGGCTACGACCTGTTCCTTTGTAACTTACATGTGTCCTCTAAACTGATCCCTTAGGTGACTGCCCGTCGCAACTACGTAGATTTCATTACACTTCTTGCAAAGCTTTGCATAAATAAAGTTTCAACTTATGCAAGTGAAACTAATTTTTATTTAAATTTATCAAGGGATCAAGAAACGCAATCACGATTAGCACAACTTTAAGGTTGCTATCTTTTTTTTTTGCCATTGTGAGCTATAATGTTTGGTAGGTTACATCTTAAACTTTTTCTTTAAGTCTTTTATATCCCCGGAAGGCAAACAGGAGAAGATTTAAAAAATATATAGATTTTTTCATTGTTTTTTTCACGTCAGGCTTTACATAGTTTTTAGAAAATCATTTATTAACTCATTTCACCAGGCTAGCCCCGCAGAGTTTAATATATATTTTTTAGGGGAGTACCGGATTTCAGCTCTGGCAAATCCAGAAACCCGGCCATTTTTACAAATCCGACTCCAGCTTCATGAATCCAACCAAATCTGGCTGGCTGGTATAGGTCTAAAGTGCTCTGGAAAATACGGAATCCGTCCATTTTTACATATCAAGCTCTGGCCCCTTTCTCTTCATAAATCTGGGCAAGTATGGCTTCGGCCGGATTTCAAAAGCTTGAATCCAGTAGAGCCTCAATTTTAACAGACACTTCTCCAATGAAGCTCCTGAACCGAAATCGTGAGACTAAAAAACCCATCTACGTCTTTTATGATCTGAGACATTTCTATACTTTTATTAACCCTCTAACCATTCATGTTTCATACAATGGAATAACCCGTATCAAGAATTCTACTCTGATGAATGTAGCATATTTCTATAGATAAATTAACCAGCTACCCATTCGTGTTTCATACAATAACCCGTAAAAAGAATTCTACTCTGATGAATGTAGCTAAATACCAAGTCTAAGGTCTACCAACTAGTTTCCAGTTTTTTTTTTATAGTGTTGTTTTGTTAAACCCAAAGGACCCAGGTAACTAGCAATACTCATGACACGTCCACATTAGATGTTTTGTGGCTCGGCTCACATCCTTATTAACCGCTTACCCGCACGCCCGAGGCACTGAACGGTGAGGTTATTAACCTACTTTTAGTACCTTCGTCTTATTGTTTAGATATAAAAGGGGTTGTGGGTCGGGATAATTTGATCCGCCCCCACGACCGACAACACCCGACTGGAAGCTCAGACACCATCTGGTGACACCGCTATTTATGGTTTGTTTGGGTGTTCGATCCAGTTTTCTGAAATGTCACAACGACCCTCTCATGTATTCCTGTAATAGGGTTAAATTGAATTTTTGTTTTTTTTAAATTGAGCCATTTCTTCTCCGGGCAACCTGTTCTATATTTTTAATCCACCTATAGAATTGAATATGTTGTGGATGTATCAGGATGTTTTTGCCTAAGCCATTGTAGTCGTGTGTGTGGGTGATAGGGTGGGGACTTTGTGGTGGGGGTGAGGTATCTGATATTTTGTAAATAGCTGAATGAAACGCCATGGAATTCACTTTACTCCGTGGTCAGTAAAAGTTGAAATTTGAATTTTAAAACCCTTGCCTTGGAAATGTTCCAAGAATTAAATTTAGACAAAGCTTTGGGGAAAATTTCCAGGATTGTCAAACTTAGCCAGGGCTTTGGGCAATGATCCAGGATTTTCCCTCTTAGTCAGGGCTTTGAAAAATGTTTTAGAAATTTCACACTTAGTCAGGGCTTTGGGCACTGTTCCAGGAGTGTCAAACTTAGCCAGCGCTTTGGGAAATGTTTCAGGATTGTCACTCTTAGCCAGGGTGTTGGACAATATTTCAGGATTGTCAAACTTAGCCAGGGCTTTGGGAAATGTTTCAGGATTGTCACACTTAGTCAGGGCTTTGGGCAATGTTCGACGAATGTCACACTTAGTCAGGGCTTTGGGCAAATGTTTCAGGATTGACAAACGTAGCCAGGGCTTTGGGAAATGTTTAAGAAGAGTTACGCCTATTCAGGACTTTAGGCAATGTCCCACTATTTTCCCACTTCATCAGGTCCTTGCAAACGAATTAATATACTAATAATGATACTCACTACGTCCACAACAGCAGCTGCATGGATCTGGGTGTTAGGAGACATATTAGATCAGACATACAATATACAGAACCTAATTAGTGGAGATAGGAAACAGTGGAGTGTGGAGACAGGAAGTAGAGAAGACAGGAAGTAGAGAAGACAAGAAGTAGTGGAGACCGGAAGTAGAGAAGACAGGAAGTAGAGGTGACAGTAAGTAGCGGAGAAAAGAACTCGTGGAGACAGGAAGTATTTGAGACAGGAAGTAGAGGAGACAGGAAGTAGTTGAGACAGGAAGTACTGAAGACGAAAAAGTAGCTGCGACAGGAGGTAGAGGAGACAGGAAGTAGAAGAGAGAGAAAGTGTTTTATGTATAGGGGTGTTCGTAAAATGGCGGAAATCTATTAATAGAAATATTATATCTAAATTTATCTTTTGTAAGGACAAATTCATAAAAAATTAATTAAAGATACGAGTCAATAAGTGAATGTAGGTATATTGAGAATGATTGATCTTAACAGCTGATTTTTAATTCTTCGTAAATTTTAGACAGCTTATTGGACTTTAAAAATAAAAAACAATTTCGTAATTTTACTAAGCTAACAAATTTGAAAACATAGTGATTTGACTGTATTTATGCCTCAAAACTTTGTTCCGCTAAAATGTAATCTAAAAAAAGAACATAACGAAATGAGCTATGACGTTTTCAGGTTTTAGAAATGAAGAACCCTATTTGCTTAGTTGTTCTATTTGAATATCCTTCAAAATACAAACGAAATTTAAAATGAAACAAAACTGTTAGAAGATCTTGCTCAACGCCACATTTCTAATGTTTATTTTTTTCTTCTAAATATATGTTTAAATGTTTCTATACAAGACATGTTACGAGGTTCATAATGACTACTTACAATGCATTGTGCTTAGAAATGTGAGAAAATCTAAATTGAACTAAGGAATCTTGAAAGAGGGTGACATTTATAAACGGGAGGGAACTAGCTATCAGAAAACTTCAAATATCTGAGGAAAATTTGAGAACACCTAGAAAATGTGAGGATATCTATAAATATCAAGAAAAGGTATCTAGAAACTTAAGGACATCTACAATTTGAGGACACCTAGAAATGTAAGGCTACCTATCTGCTAGCCATGTTGTTTTACTCCCTAGCAAAGACATATATACAAGTCTAGATAATTTGTTGTTGGTCAATATTTCTTGTTATCATATCAGTAGTTAGTCGGAGACGATTAAGTCCTAAGTGTGCTTTATTTCATAGCGACTTTAAAACTATCAGTTACTCTTAAGTCATAGTACTCAGATTAATGGCATCAAGACCTTTACATTGTGGACAACCGCGCAAGACAGTGGTGACCAATGGCACAAAGTCAATGAGCCAATTTGATGTAATGCTATTTCTGTTTTATGAATGGCGAATGTGACAAAAGTCTGCAATATGATAGAAAGAGATTCGGTGAAAAGCTGTACAGTTTTAAATGATGGTTAGAAGTGCAGTTTGGATACAAGAACAAACGATTAGTGTTAAAACAGGGACAGCTAGACTTGCATACGAAAATGTGAACTTACTGAGTGCAGTTAGAATGGAGTTTGGAAACTAGAACTAACGATTAGTGTTGAAACACGGACAGCTAGACTCGAATAAGAAAATGTGAACTCACTGCGTGCAATTAGGATGCAGTTCCATACGGAGTAAGATCACAGTTGGAGAGGAATCGAGACCGTTGCAAGACCGTTACAAAGACAAGCAGAGAACACTATTCTTATCACCAAATGAAGCAACAATGTTGTTGAGCTTGTTCACTTATTCATGACTACGAGAGTCAGTGAAACATGTGTGACGGGACTACAGAAGTTAAACACATCCCTACCAAATAAGACAGACCGGTTTAAACTTCATCATGATTCATGTTGATGGGATGTAAACCTTTGAATTATCATTCAGATTCACGTGATTTAAATCAATTTATTATCATTAGTATTCACGGGAAGTAAGTAACTATGGCAAAGTGTCCTGTAACATGCAGTACTCACTGTAGTCAAACCTGCTCGATGTGGACAATTAACTAATTTCGTAGGGTTACGTGTTTTCTTGGATTACACTCACATGCACGCTATATTTTTTTTCTTCGCTGTGTATTTTTCAGACTCACTCATACCCAAGTATTATACGTTAAGATGATTGACATAAGGTATATAGACTCAGTATGAGGTGAGTTGTCTATTGGTACAGTAGTTTGGTATGAGGTCAGCTGTCTATTGGTACAGTAGTTTGTATGATATGAGGTGAGCTGTCTATTGGTACAGTAGTTTGTATGATATGAGGTGAGCTGTCTATTGGTACAGTAGGTTGGTATGAGGTGAGCTGTCTATTGGTACAGTAGTTTGTATGATATGAGGTGAGCCGTCTATTGGTACAGTCGTTTGGTATGAGGTGAGCTGTCTATTGGTACAGTAGTTTGGTTGATATGAGGTGAGCTGTCTATTGGTACAGTAGTTTGTATTATATGAGGTGAGCTGTCTATTGGTACAGTAGGTTGGTATGAGGTGAGCTGTCTATTGGTACAGTCGTTTGGTATGAGGTGAGCTGTCTATTGGTACAGTAGGTTGACATGAGGTCAGCTGTCTATTGGTACAGTAGGTTGGTATGAGGTCAGCTGTCTATTGGTACAGAAGTTTGTATGAGGTGAGCTGTCTATTGGTACAGTAGGTTGGTATGAGGTCAGCTGTCTATTGGTACAGTAGGTTGACATGAGGTCAGCTGTCTATTGGTACAGTAGGTTGGTATGAGGTCAGCTGTCTATTGGTACAGTAGGTTGGTATGAGGTCAGCTGTCTATTGGTACAGTAGGTTGACATGAGGTGAGCTGTCTATTGGTACAGTAGTTTGGTATAAGGTCAGCTGTCTATTGGTACAGTAGGTTGACATGAGGTGAGCTGTCTATTGGTACAGTAGGTTGACATGAGGTGAGCTGTCTATTTGTTACTATTGGTTGGCATAATGTGAACTCATGGTTGCAATTCTTTGGGTATCGCTTTTTGAAAATGGACGTATCGTTCTTGAAATGGGGATTTAACTGTTATATAGCATGTCTCGCATATTATGTCAGTCTTACAATGCTTGGAGAAAGTCACAAAGTTTTCCAAACTTAACCGCTTTGATAGTGTCACGAATTATAACAGGCCTTCGAGGCGTTGCAATGTCACCGAAACCTTTAAGACTCTAAGTTACACTTCACTTATAATTATTTCAACAATGTCTTTGACACTGCTGGGGGTCTCTCTCCCCTGTCCACGGATCTCATGTTTAACAACAATGACATTCTTTAAAGTTTGTTTTTGTTTTGTAAACCATAGCGTTGTGTGAGTCCTAAGCAATCGGGTAATAATTTGAAGAATGCAGATACTTCGCTATAGCATTTCATCTACTGTCGATGGAGGTTCTTGATCTTTCATCTCCTCTCTTTGTTTTTTCCCCCATAGAATCTATTGTTCTTTGCTGAGGTGAGAAACCGATGCATGGTTGCAGTGAGCCTGGGTAGGGCAAGCTTGAAAGCTTCACACGGACCGGAGTGACCTCGGTTGCTAGGGACGCTCCTACCGTCACCTAAAAAGATCCAATAAAGAATTCTACAGCCAATTGCCGCTATCGACCCTTTTCTGCGACGTAGGCTAGAGGCCGTGGTTGGGGATTTCCTCCCGTGGAGAATTGGTGCTAAAACATTCTAATTGATTGAGTTGGTGTTTTGCAGTTGTGCAAGCACCACGTGGGTAGAGCCAGAGGCGGACACCCATTTGGGAACACATCTCATCTAGATTATTGAGAGATGAAAACCAAGGGAATACTACATGAAACACCTTTAGATACAGTTTTAAAAATAATCTTTTCACTGACCGAGCCTGAGACTCAACGGAATACTACATGAAACACCTTTAGATACAGTTTTAAAAATAATCTATACACTGACCGAGCCTGAGACTCAAGGGAATACTACATGAAACACCTTTAGATACAGTTTTAAAAATAATCTATTCACTGACCGAGCCTGAGACTCAAGGATGGAGCTAAGGACCCAAATAGTCTATTCCCCCAGATGCGACACTGACATAAGGTAATAAAATTTAGCCGACTTTTTCCCAATGTCAACAAGCACAAACTTAGACCCAGAACGAGGAATGTTTTATGAAAGGAAAGAGTAGTGCTTACAGCGGTTCATAGTGGCAGTGCCTGACGGGAGTTCGAAGTTTTTCAAAGTGAACATTTTAAATGTAAACAGCGTGGGCGTGTGTGATTGGCGTGGGCGCGGGAGATATGGCTAAAGAACCTGCCAGACATACACAGAGTATTCGTATCATTTGCTCACGATTTCTACCAGGTACTAAATTAGTTGTGCGATGCAAATGTGATCGCAATGCTTGAGGTCGAGAAACAATACAATAAAGAGTTGGTTTTATTGTGAATGGGTGGGTACTTAGCATATATGTATGGCATAAATGTGAACTGTTTAATTTGTGTAGGTACACGTGCTTACTTTTGATATGTTTATAATTTAAATACTTCAGGTTAAAATAGGTAGAGTTCAAAATTCTGCGCCTGTGACAACGAAACTTTGCAAACAAAGATCTTTATTGAGCGGTAACACGGATCTTTAATGAGCGGTAACACGGATCTTTAGAGAGCGGTAACACGGATTTTTAATGAGCGGTAACAAAGATCTTTAATGAGCGGTAAAAAGATCTTCAATGAGTGGTAACAATATATTTAATGAGTGGTAACAAAGATCTTAAAGGAGGGTAACAAAGATCTTTAATGAGCGGTAACAAAGATCTTTAATGCGCGGTAACAAAGATATTTAATGAGTGGTAACAAATATCTTTAATGAGCGGAAAAAATATATTTAATGAGTGGTAACAAAGATCTTTAATGAGTGGTAAAAAAGATATTTAATGAGTGGTAACGAAGATCTTTAAGGAGCGGTAACCAGGTAACGTTATAAACCGGACCATTTTAAAAAAAAATCTTTTAAACTGGTCACAAGTCAGTCGACAGGTTTTCATTCAATTTTCATTACTATTAAAAAAAATATTTGCTAATTTATTTTTCTTTCAACTTTTAATATATTCTAAATAAAAGACAGTCATATCAATTTTTTTTTTAAATCTGCAATTACTGGTTCATTAAACTATTTTATAGATTGCCTTTTGGGGGTAGCTATAGGATACGGTATTTATTTTGATTTGAAAACCTACGGATTAGCTTTGAACTATTGCAGCTCATCCCCACCCGTTTGTTGGTATTAAGCGAAATTTTGTTTGGCTATCTAACCCTGACTTAATGTTTTGAAACTAATGTTATAGTGGTCAGTGTTCAATACACATCGACAAGTTCAAACAGCTCTCTTATCATGTAATGTTCAATTTGAAGTTAAAGTGTCAAAGGAACTTTGATGTGGTTGGGTTTTGTTTTTTTTGTTGTTGTTGTTGTGAGAAATGTTTAGAGAGTCATTTTGAGATGTAAAGGTTCCTTTAATTATTGTATAGGCACCTTTTATGATAATGAACTTAAAAATTCTCTGCAAGCGGACATAATCAAAACGTGTGAACCTTTGCCGTTTCTATTTGATTGGCTTCATCCATAGGATCAGTACTGTCCATAGGATCATAACTGTCCATAGGATTAGTATTGTCCATAGCATCAGTACTGTCCATAGGATTAGTATTGTCCATAGGAGCAGTACTGTCCATAGGATTAGTATTGTCCATAGCATCAGTACTGTCCATAGGATTAGTATTGTCCATAGGAGCAGTACTGTCCAAAGGATTAGTATTGTCCATAGCATCAGTACTGTCCATAGGATTAGTATTGTCCATAGGAGCAGTACTGTCCATAGGATTAGTATTGTCCATAGCATCAGTACTGTCCATAGGATTAGTATTGT
>MUZC01000083.1:807935-849312 GCA_002072015.1 Radix auricularia
CCGTGACAACCCGCCCCGTGACAACCCGCCCTGTGACAACCCGCCCCGTGACAACCCGTCCCTCGTGTTTTGAGCTTTTTCTGCCAGACTTTATCCAAACCATTTCAAATATTTTAGCAACGGGGTGGGGCTGTCGAGGTGCCGGTTGAAGATCGGGGCATTTCATTTCATGCATCGTAACCTGAGTGTGAAAGTGAGCTAACTGTAACCTTGTCAAGCAGGAGTTAAGTCATGTGCTTCTGTAACATCGCAATTTATTCAATTAGAGTTATTTATGAGCGGGCGTATCTGTTGTGAAAAAAAGGGGAGGGGGTTGGAGGGGGAGGGAAGCTGGCTGGAGAATTTCCGGTCTATCTATTGAGAAAACATCGCTGACACGGGAGAGAGGGACTCTGAGATTTTTATAAGCTCCGCACCCCATGACTCTGCCATCTGGAGAATGGTATAAATATTCCCACAATAAATGTCATTCAAGAATGTCCAGCTTCCAAGGACCGGTTCAATAAAATTCAGTTTCGAAATATTTCCAATATCCCCAACAACAAAAAAACTTATCATCACAACTGAGATACCTGCTGGCACTCCAAGTCGAGAACCACTGTGATGTGTTATCAAAAACGATCGTTTCCTTATGATTTGCCATACTGTTTGGGAGTCCATTAAGACGTCACAACCTCCAAGCTCTGGGACACGTCATTATCATCCGGTTACGTTACTGGTAGTTAATTCCTTGCCACGTTGTTTTTTAAAACCGTCAAATTATTTGACAGCATATATTAAAGACATTATTTAAACAAGGGAATGACTCGTAATTGGTAAACTTTACAAGTCTTACAATTTAATTATACGCCGATCCCCACCTATTTAACCAAGTCAGTTAATATAAACAGTACCCCCTACCTGCAAGACCGAATCACAAACTATTCATAGACGAGTGGTGGGAAATAAGGTTAAAAACTACTCTAAAACGAAACAGCGAGACCTTACACCTACCATATGCCCCCACCCCACCCCTTAGCCCCCCAAACACCGCTCATGGATCACGTCCATGAGTACCTGGTCCTACACTTACTCTACTTACCTGGCCATATCGTCCACGAAACTTCTTACAGCCCTAGAGTGCCACGCTCCACCGTGCTGTAGGTCCAAGATGTCGTTTAAGTGCAATCTAAATTATAGGCCGTCTGCTGCTTCGGCCCCCACACCCCCCGCACACCCCACCACTCACTTTTCCATAATGGGCTTTTAACCACGGCACCGTTTAATCCAGCACTATATAAAGACTCCAAGTAAATTTAGCTTAGAATGTAAGTAGAAGGCGAAAGCTTACTTCAGACTGTCTAACGTGTTGTACGCCAATGAATGGTAGACCTGTATAATCTTGGGTTGGAAATCAAGTACATCTCAACCGAGAACATCATCGAAACACATGTCAACATTGTAACATAACTAAATACATGTCAACATTGTAACATAACTAAATACATGTCAACATTGTAACATAACTAAATACATGTCAACATTGTAATATAACTAAATACATGTCAACATTGTAATATAACTAAATACATGTCAACATTGTAATATAACTAAATACATGTCAACATTGTAACATAACTAAATACATGTCAACATTGTAACATAACTTAACATGTCAACATTGTAACATAACTTAACATGTCAACATTTTAAGATAACTTAACATGTCAACATTGTAGCATAACTTAACATGTCAACATTGTAACATAACTTAAAATGTCATTATTGTAACATAACTTAACATGTCAACATTGTAACATAACTTAACATGTCAACATTGTAAGACAATTGACAGACATTTAAAGAAATTAAAAGTAAAAGAAAAAAGACTTGAAAACCTTATGTTGACCAGTCAAGGCGTAATAACAAACCACCGGCTGGTTGATTCGACCCTTCGAGGCAAGTCAATAATGTTTTTACTAGTCAAGATAAACTAATAAACTACTGACCAATCAAGACAAACCAAAAGAGTTCTGACTAGTCAAGACAAACCAAGAAACTACTTCCTGTGCTGTATGATGGTTCACTTAACCGGTGCTGTCTCGTGTGTTTGTTTTCTCAGTTAATTCACTAACACGTATTTTATAAATACCACAAATAAAAAAAAATTTAAAAAAAAACAAAAAAACCAACACGAAAACACATTAATAGAGGAGCACCATTTAACTAAATAGTATCATGGCGAGAGTTTTTAAATTTTAATTTTACCCGTTCAATACTTTTAGAAAGTGAGGTCAAAGGTCATAGTTATGTCAAGTCACTTTAAATTTCAATTCATATTCTTCATTCGTCTTCTTGAAAGACCAATCTCTAGACACACACCCACGAAAACAGCGATGAAATTGTCAGTGAAATCTTAACAACTTCATCAGAGCGTGACTTATGTCTAGTCAGACCGGGAAGTGTGGGCATCTTGACGTCACACGCCATTTCTGTGGAATAAAATATCAGACGATTCTTGTGCCTTGGCTCAGAAATGTCTGAGATCTTGGCTCAGAAATTTCTGAGATCTTGCTTCAGAAATGTCTGAGATCTTGGTTCAGAAATGTCTGAGATCTTGGTTCAGAAATGTCTGAGATCTTGGTTCAGAAATGTCTGAGATCTTGGTTCAGAAATTTCTGAGATCTTGCTTCAGAAATGTCTGAGATCTTGGCTCAGAAATTTCTGAGATCTTGCTTCAGAAATGTCTTGGCTCTTCGATTCGGACTTCAGAAATCATTTTTTTTTTTTTAATTTAAAAAAAAAAAAAAAGGAGCAAGCAGTAAAGTAAGAGTCATACAAAAAGTTGGCTTTAGAAATCTATCATGTGGAATTCACTGAATATTATGTGATGTTGGTATCAACCCCATCCTAATGCTAACATTATCGTTTTACACTAATCTACTCCAATGTTAACATTATCATCCTACACCAATCCACTCCTATGTTAACAATATCATTATACACCTTTCTACTCCAATTTCTGTAAGAGTCTAGGCTCGATGGCACTTACTCGCAGTCTATACTACTCCAATGTTAACATTATGATTGTACACCATTCTATTGCAATGTTAACAGTATCATTCTTCACCATTCTACTCCAATGCTTACAATTTCAACCTATACATTAATTAATCTGTTCCAATGTTAAGAATATCCTTCTACACCAATCCATCGCAATTAGACTATTTTTAGAATCAAGTTTCGTGTCTAGGAAAAAAAATCTAGTAACTAATATATACCCGCCTCTAAGGACTCCTCCATTGACAACTTTACCCCCATCCAGTAACGAATCCACATCATTCCGTTTGGACCACTCCATTTATGACGCTGAAAGGCCAAATTTAATACAGCCTTAAAAAGGGACTGCAGTGTTTTGTTACTAAAAATAGCTTAAATGAAAGCAGCGAATCTACGTCCCACGCTGTAAAATACAATGTTTAATTCAATGCGGGCAAAGTGAAAGCATGCCAGGTATGTTAATAAAAAACCGTGGAATTCCGCCCAACCCAAACATTAGCCATTGTATTTTAACCAGAGTTAGGGCTTTCTTCAATAGTACAATGTCAGGTGAGTCCTAGGGGAAAGGGGTTAGGATGGGGGCGAGATGGAGAGAGTTTGAAAAAATTCTTGTTGGATACCTCATCTAATGTCTCGCCACACAAAGTGCGGTCTAATTAGGATTTAACCAGCAACAGAGTGATGTATTTATTCAAGGCTACTGTTGAAATTTCGACAACTATGAAGAAGAATGTTGTGTCCTATGCTAATTTATGGTTTATTGGTTTATATCTAGTAATTCATTAGGTTTGAGTTTAATGTGTTGATAGCGTATTCTCTTGGTTTTGTTCAGATAACCCAGTGGTCCCCAACTCGAGGGCCGCGGACCGATACTAGGCCGCGGACCGATACTGGGCCGCGAACCGATACTGGGCCGCGTACCGATACCTGTCCGCCAACGGAAAATTAAGTTATTTACATTTTAGTTACAGTGTTCTTTATCCTTCGAGATTTTGCGTTTTTCTATAGACAAGTGGCAAAGACTCGTAACCCGTTTGTGCGGCACCACGTCATAACAATATCAATGACACATTGGCGCAGATCGGAACAATCGCCTACAATAAACTCCACCGCCCCCAGCCCCTCTCCCCCTCCCCTGTCAGCGGGCCCCGGATAAAAATGTTGGGGACCACTGAGATAACCTACTACGCTAACGATCCCTAGACGATGGCAATAATTTTAATTCTACCTTTAAAGGAATAAATAAAAGCGTTGTCATTTATTTCTCCCATATCATAGCTCATACGTCCTACAAACTACAGCCCGTGGGCCAAATGCCCCTCGAGACCTTTAATCTTTTTTTTTTTTTTTAAACTAGTTTTACCTGTAGTTTACCACAAAACTTAGTAGTTGGGGACTAGTAATCGGCCCCCCCCAAACTGCTTTTTGACAGTTAATGCGTCCTTTCGGCAGAAAAGTTTGGAGACCCCCTGGTCTTTAATATCAACACTGTTTGAAAACCCAAGTCTGGCTCAGTTCTTACAGTTGGTAAATATCTGTTGTAAATCGTGGCTTGGGTCGAGAATGGAATGTGAGAGTGGTTGTACAAAAATATTTTTCGTCCCTAAAAGAAAAACAAGAACATGCCGGACAAAGCGATCATTGGATGTTTATGCAAGGAGAAACAGGTTGACAAACGCACTAGAAATAAGTCGGATGGATGACTCAGAGATGGACTTTTAGTTAATGGCCGTCAAAGCGCTGAGGTAGGATAGATGAAGGACTTTCAGTTGATGGTCGTCAAAGCGCTGATGTAGGATAGATGAAGGACTTTCAGTTGATGGTCGTCAAAGCGCTGATGTAGGATAGATGAAGGACTTTCAGTTGATGGTCGTCAAAGCGCTGAGGTAGGATGGATGAAGGACTTTCAGTTGATGGTCGTCAAAGCGCTGATGTAGGAAGGCGACTGATTTGTGCGAGTGGAAGAAGGTTATTTAGCAGAACAGGGCTCTAGATTGGCCATGGTGCCAAAGATGATGATGATATTCCCATTTAACATTAAATACATTTTTTAGATCTTAGTGACCTGAACAGAAGCCAATAACCAAGTTCTTATACATGTATGAGAGATGTTCATTACTTATCAATAATTTGTCTCATTGTCGGTTGTTCAAGTTGGTTTGTTATTCAAGGAGAAATAGGATTAGACTAGTTATATCAACAAACCCAGTTCACCCGCCTTCCACTTTTATCAATGAAGGCCCCGCATTTTGCTGGAGCATGCGTGTCTAAACAGACCACGCTGTCATTACGTTCACGGCGCCTCGCCCGGCCAGGAAATTGCCCTCAGCATGCCCTCGGCTCGCCTTATTTCAATTAGCCGAAACCTCGCATTCTTCATTGGGGAAAACAAACTTGTTATCACCCTTCTATTTAAGGGTTCAATTAGGGCCGAACACGAAGTGCCCAGATCACAATAGATCACCTATGGTTTCTCTCCACCCTCCCCCCTTTACACATTTACGGAAACTATTAATTGTTTACTATCATCTCCCATTGTTTTTCACTTCTCTTCCACGAATTTTTGTCAACACACACATTGTTTAACAACACCCACACATCTTTATTAGTTGTGTGCCAACATCTCGGATTGTTTACCGAAACCACCATTTGTTTACCAACATACTCAAACTGCTTACAAACATTGGCAACTATTAGCAAATATGCCTGGTTTGCCAAAAGTCCCCCTCCCCTTAAATTTTACTGACTTGGCCCTATTGTTGTCCTAAATTATTCAATAACATCCCCATAGTTTACAAATACTTACATGTTGTTTCTATCAAACCCTTAACTTTTCCACTAAATCCTCCTTCTCTTTGCCTAAATACCCGCATAAGATCTCTATTGTTTGTTACCACTGGTCATTGTTTCTATATTCACCTTGCTTTGATGTCTTTCAATAACTATTCACATGTTAATTTTACAGGCCACCGGCCTTCATAATGACGAAATCAACTAGAGTACAATATGTGGTTGTATTTCAATGTACAAGTGTACTGCTTGGGGGAAAACCAGTCGCACTTTGTTGGTAATGGTGTTGCTGTTGTAGCAGCATGGTAATGGTGTTACTGTTGTAGCAGCATGGTAATGGTGTTACTGTTGTAGCAGCATGGTAATGGTGTTGCTGTTGTAGCAGCATCGTAATGGTGTTACTGTTGTAGCAGCATGAAATATAGACCAGATATTAAAATTTATAAGACCTCTCGCGGTACAAATGAATCATTGAGATCCATTTTGTTAGCCCGGGGAAGTCACTCTTGTATACCTGAATGTTTCCATTGTTGTCCGAGGTCAAAAAGCTTCCTTAAAGAAACAAGTCTACCAGAGTTCTCAATGGAGTCTCAATGGACAGTCGAGCCTTGGGTTGCGAACGTTCCCGGTTAGGAAAAAATTAAGTTAAGAACAACAAATTTAATATTTTTGTATCGAATAGTAGCAGTGTTACTTGCTTCTACTGAGAGAGTTAGTGAACGAGGCAGAGAGAGAGAGAGAGAGAGAGAGAGAGAGAGAGAGAGAGAGAGAGAGAGAGAGAGAGAGAGAGAGAGAGAAAGAGAAAGAGAGAGAGAGAGAAAGAGAAAGAGAGAGAGAGAGAGAAAAGAAAGAGAAGTTGGGGGGAGGTAGAGCAAGGCTTAAAATATTTCTTATTTGTTATTAGAGTTAATTTCTTTGTTTTTTTCGTCATTTACTTTTTGAACTACGTCTATTGTTTTCGCTTTGTCAAGAAAGCGACCAAATGTTGGTACAAAAATATGAACTATTACTTTCAACGAACTATCATAAGTTCAATATTTCTTTTTTTTTCGGATTGCGAATTTGAAAACGAATCTAGTTCGTAAACTGAGGTACAACTATGTAAACACGTTTGTTTCATTTCCACAACTGCTAGATTTGATTAAGTTTCGCCAGCCATTTATAGCTCTTTAAGTTCAAGATGCCCTGTTATGTCCCCTGTTTTGTTGTTTTCTTTTTTCTGAAAATAAAACTTGAAAACTCCCGCCCAGGAAGCTAAAGTACAAAAGCGTTGGCAGTTACGCATGGAGCGATAATATTGTAGCATTCCTAGGGCGTAGGCGGTTGAGAGCCTAGGTCACTTTGTTCCGTAATGAATTCAAGGAAAACGTGAAACGTGTTGTTTTGTTATTGGGACATTAAGTACCAGGACAGGGAAATTAGTTTAGCCAGATCGCTGCAGGATATGTGTGTTGATATGGCGGGCTTTGGGCGAGTGGTGGAAAAACCTGTTGCAATATGTCATCTAGTTAAAGGTCAACAACTGTACGTCATCTAGTTGTTCAAACTAGCCGTATGTCATCTAGTTATAGGTCGACAACTGTACGTTATCTTATCTAGTTGTTCAAACTAGCTGTATGTCATCTTGTTATAGGATCATTACCTGGATGTCATCTAATAATATGCAAATTAACTGAATGACATCTATCTGTAGGTCATCTAATGTATGTCATCTAGTTGTAGGTCAGCTATCAGAATATGGAAAACTGGATATGAGTTATAGCTGTCAATGAGATAGCAATATAAACGTAGTTGAGTGTGAACAAGCTAAATGTGTATTAGCTAAATGTGAGCTAACTATATGTGAACTAGCTGTGTGGAAACTAGCTGTACGTGAACTAGCTGTACATACAGCTACTAAATACGACTAATTCAGTATGTGAAGTACAAGTAGTACGAATGTTTTAGTGGAATATCATATGGAGGCGTTGAAACGGCAATGAAGTATTCCACTAAGACATTGAAAAAGTTGAAACTTGTGAGTCGGTGGGGTTTGATATACACTTCATCTGATCACAGAAATGTGCTTAGAGAAAAACTTAAATTTTGACCATCTAGTAAATGCCTTACAAAGTTGAACGGGTGAGACTGTATTTGCTGGACTATGATATAATATATGTTAGACGGCAATGTTCCTCCTAGGGTTCTTTATCCAATGTCCACTCTAAGAAAAAAAAAAAAAAAAAAAAAACTCGTGTGTAAATTTGCAGAGCATTCATTCATTGTGGATTTTTTTAAAAAATTACAAAATTTGCTGCGGGTATTTCTAAACGGCTGCGAGGCGGCGATCAGATATCTGCGCGGTAGCACAGCCATGTAGATTAAAGGGAAAATTGCTGAACGGTACATGACACTCGGAATGGTTACACTACAGGGAGTTCATTCCGTTGACTTGATAAACAGGTTATCAAAGGTCTCACAGAGCTGCCTGCAGGATCCGCATGCCCACGTGATCTCACAAATATTTCGACATCCGGGTTACATTAGTGCTAAGGTGTTTAATTACCTCATTAACTTGGGCGAGAGAAAAACACATTCATTGCGTCGGACAACAGTAGCCGTCTAGAGATAATTTTTCAGATATTCCCCTGACGCCAAAGCTGACATTGCCTCATAATTTGACGTGTTGATAATGATCGTATATCTTTTGTTAAGCTCGGACTAAAAATGTGTCCTTTCCTTACACCAACCACTTGTTTTGTTGTACCGGTACGATCGCATTGATGCTTCACTTAACCAAAGTGGAATTAAATGTAACGTTTTTCTCACTTGCCGTTTTGTTTTTGTTCGGGCGCTCAAACCTATTTCCTTAAAACTGCCGCTATTATTAGCGCTGATAAAGGTACTAAATCCGCATACCGATCGTGCCTAGATTGTCTTCTCTTGTTTGAGCTCAGATCACGCAACAATTGTTCAACTTTGACCTTGACACTTTCTTCTTCAGGTATCGACTTGTTTGGGGGACGGACACCCCTCCGCTTTCACCCCTCAAACAGCCAAACTTCTAGCAGGCAACTTCGTGACCAATGACATAGTCATTTTCCCACGTTGGCCGAGACTTGCGTTGTTCAGTCTTGGAGTTGTTGAGTCACCAAGTGTGGGAACTTGGCGGATATCAAGCCCGTCTCAAAGATCTGTTTTCTATATCATATTTCATTGTTTTATTATTTTTGACATACCATAATGATATTGATCCGATTATTACAGTCTTTATTTACTGCGGCTAGCATTCCCGTGGGATTTGTCATCTAACATCTCGGCATATGCCCTATCTAAACACAATTTTTATAGTGTTTAATCCAGCACAGCGCTATTATTATTCATGTTAATTTATTTTATTTATAATTCTTTTTAAAATCTTAATAGTTGTAGTGGTAAAACATGAACCTCAATTACCATTGAGTTAATAAAAAAAAAATTATGATAGCCTCTCTTTCGCTTGTTTTGTACAAATGAATTCTGGGTCAAACATTCATTTCCGGATTGTCCCGTTTCATTAATAAAAGATCAGATCCTCTCTACACTTGAAGTTAGAAAATGTAAAGACAAAAGAATGGCTGGCTCCATTTGGTCCAGGGGCTCCATGGAATAAAATATCGGGCAAGTTATGTAATCTCTCCCCACCCAACTCCTCACGTACCAGAAAACCCGGTGTTTGACCCCGCCCCGCACTGCCCACCCCCCGCAGCCCTCCGTACTGCCCTTCAAATTTGACAGTCCAGGTATTGAGTAATGTCAGTGACAGCACTCCAAGGAGGAGGTTACGTATAACACAAGCGATCCATCTGCCGCACATTAACACTATTCATAAACGCACTCCGTACTCACACAGTGGTCGCAGGTCGACAGGTGCATTTCCGTTATCCTTGAAACATAACGGTTCTTTCTGCTCCACCTTGACTTTAGCAGATCAGCTCTTAAATCCGATTTATGAACGTGTTTTTAAGACATCAAACGCCGCAGTTGTGTGAAATGCGCTGAGTCGCCGCGAAAATATGTATCTCAGTTTATGTCATCGCGGTGCAACAAATAACAATCAAATGTCGATTACCATTATCAATACCAAACATTTCGAAATTTGCAGTAGCCGATATATGTGATCATCTCTCACTGACATGTAAAAACAGTTAAAATTAAAGAGTGTAAGCAGGTATGTGTACAGTGTACATCTCTCTCGGGCGGGCACAGTTAGTTTAACTTAAAGAGTATAAGCCAGTATGTGTACATTTCTCTCGGTCGTGTACAAACAGTTTAAATTAAAGAATGTAAGCCAGTATATGTACATCTCTCTTTCGGGCTTGTACAATTAGTTTAACTTAAAGAGTGTTAGCCAATATGTGTACTTCTCTCTCTCTCTCGGGCTTGTACAATCAGTTTAAATTAAAGAGTGTAAACCTGTATGTGTACATCTCTCTCTGACATCTACAAACAGTTTTATTTTAAAACAGGGTATAAGTTAGATGGCGTAGGAATACATCTCTCAATGACTGAGTAGGTCATCAGAGTATCATTTGACGAGCTCTGACATTTGAGATTTTCAAGCAATTTATCAACACTGTAAAAATTTTAAAAGAATAGTTTTATACGTGGGGTAAATATAAATTTAAGTTCAATGTAATAAAAGAATAAAAATATAAAATTTGATATACTTTCTTCTTTTGCTGATTTTATGTTATTAATTACTTTGATGCTCAGACTTATCAATTCAGGACGAGATTTACCCATTTAGGACGAGACTTATATTCAGGACTATACGCACCCATTTAATAGGAGACTTATTCATTTAAGAGGAGACTTGTTCATTTGTTCAGTTTGTTATTACGGAATTTTTATCTTCGCTTTCGGAATTCCCACATGCGTCTACACATCACCCGAGAAGCCATGTCATTAACCCATCAACCTCGCCTCAATTTTTCACACTGACGTCATTATTTATAATCCACGTGAATGTGCTTTTAATGCACAAATTGTTTGTGAATGTGAAGAAAGGCAGAAGATATTAAACATGTCTTGGTGTTTTTCCACTAAGTATTTTGTTTAAAGAAAAAAAAAGTAAATTGCTTTTCAACTGTTGTCAGACATTCTGACCCAAGTGTACGCCATTAAACTTGAAATGGCTAACCAGACCGGCTATTAAAACTGTACCCGGCCACATGGTTATCTCCGGTGGGGATATTTAAAAAAAAATATTAATCTTATTTTTCAAAGAGATTTCTTGTACTGTTACCAGATTAGCGTATTTAACATTTTGCCAGCTAATGCATTTCACTTTGAGATATCATAAGCTGGCGTGTAATTGACGGATCAGACTTGGGTCCACTGTACACGACCACAGCAAATAACAGGAGGTCACAGAACAGATCAAGTTCTTGAGAAAGTTCCTTTATTACACGTACACAAGATTTCCACGCCCCCTGTGGCTCACCTACAGGTCAACTCGTACTTTCGCACCCCAGCCCGTTAATTTTGAAACCCTTGAATGGGAAGGTATGTAGCCGCCACCCCCACCCCTTCCTCATTATATAAGTTTGAAATATTTCCCTATGAGCTTTAGTTCAGTCAACTCTAAAAACCACAAACCACTCCTTTCTAAGACTCAGCTTCCCTCTGAAACAAACTGTTGCCGGCTCCACTCTAAATTCCGTCCAGCGCCCCTCTAATCTATGACCCCACCTCCCTTCTTAGCTAAATCCATCCTCACCTTTTACCATTAGCCTCTTCTTCTAAGCTATTGCCCTCTTCCCCTCTAAGCTTTAGCCCTCTTCTCCTCTAAGCTATAGCCCTTCTCCCATGTAATCTATAGCCCTCTTCCACTCTAAGCTATAGCCCTCCTCCCATGTAATCTATAGCCTTCTTCTCCTCTAAGCAATAGCCCTCTTCCCTTCAAAACTATAGCCCTCCTCCCCTCTAATCTAAAGCCATCTTCCACTCTAAGCTTTAGCCCTCTTCTCCTCTAAACTATAGCCCTCCGCCCATGTAATCTATAGCCCTCTTCCCTTCAAAGCCATAGCCCTCCTCCCCTCTAAGCTATACCCCCGTTCCCTTCAAAATGTAGCCACACCTCTTAAAGCTTTAACCCTCCCCTCAATGCTATAGCTAATTATTGCCATAAAAAAGTCCAACTTCTACTGGTCCAACTTCACGTTCCCAAAATTCCGTCGACATGAGTTGCTGACCTTTGGGTGCAAATTCTGTTTGTTTTGTGGGGGAGGGGTTGCGGTGGCCAAGTCAGAGTGAGTTGCGCAAGATAGCCCCACATGTATGACGTTGCATAGGCGCGGAGCAGGAAATTCAGAGAATTATCTTGTATCTAGATTCCAGAAGTAAAAAGGTGCATTGTCTTTCAAAAAACATGATTCACAGTTAATTTAAAGTAGAAAGAGAATTTAGAATTGCTTTGGCCTAATCTAGAATTCTGTTTATTTGCCTGAGTTCAAATCCCTCTCTTAGTACCCGGGAAATATAGCTACACTTCTGTGACTCAGTATTCTTCAATTGATTAGTTACCCATATGTCATGGTGATAAAGGGAAAAAGTGGACCTTCTAATTATGCTCCTGGCTTCCTGGCTTAAAGTATCCCAAACATTTAAGCTAATAATGACCATAACACTTAATCTAACATTGACCCTAACACTGAACCTAGTTTTTACCATGACTCGGAATTAACGTTGATTCTTTCACTGAGCCTAGCACTGACACACATACTGAGCCTAACACTAACCTAAATACTGGACCTAATCCTAACACACATACTGAGCCTAACACTAACCTAAATACTGGACCTAATCCTAACCCAAATACTGAGCCTAACACTAACTAAATTACTGAACCGAAGACTAACCTAAATACTGAAACTAACCCTAACCAAAATACTGAACCTAACCCTAACCTAAATACTGAACCGAAGACTAACCTAAATACTGAACCGAACACTAACCAAATTCTGGACCTAATACACTTTCACAAAGAGTGACACAAACGTTGACACACACAGTGACAGACACAAACAGACATTAACCCTGAAACTGACCTTAGTACTGACCTTAACAACTAACCCGGTTCAATTTCCATTCAATTGTTATAAACGCGTTTCAACATCTTAAAATTATTTGTTTTGATCGCGCTCTCACAGATCTAGTGACATCAGCGCGGAACTGCTGAACTTTGACCTCTGTGAGACGGTAATAATGTAGTGCTGTCCCATGTCGTGTTCTTATAATATTTATTTTCGTTTCCCACGGTAACAACTCACGAATTAGGCCACAGCGGGAAGGAGCGAGCGCACCAGACATGGCGGTGATTCTCAAGCCTTTTTCGGCAACGCAGATCGGTAGTCTGGGAGGTTTGGGGATAGCGGTGAGAAAAGGGAACACAATAAAATTCTATGTGAACCCGCCGCTGCGTGGTTGGAATTAAACAAACTAAATGGTGGCAAAATGTCAACAGACATTGGGAACAACTGAAAAAGCTCGCATGCATGTTTCTAGAAACACCGGAGTTAAGAGGGAGAGAGAGAGAGAGAGAGAGTGAGAGAGGGGGGAGGCAAAGGTCGGGGGGGGGTCGGGACAGCGAGGGTGGGTAGGTTAAAGGGAAGTGGTTGAGGAACAGACAGGACTGATGAATGAATGGACCACGTGACTACCCGTGGGAAGAGATGTGTTGCGATATTTAATGGAAGGATGAAGTGCACGTACATGGAGAAAAACTGATGGATATCTCAGTGGATGATGGTGGATTGTTTGGAGACTAAAGGGATGGATATCACAATGGATGATGGTAAATTGTTGGGAGAGATTAAATGATGGATACCCGAATGGATGATTGTGGATTGTTGAGAGACTAAAGGGATGGATATCGGAATGGATGATGGCGTTGGATGGTAAGAATGTTGGAGTGTCTATGACTGTGAAATGAGTTTGACGTGTCGTAGCTTTGTGGAGATGTCCGTTATGCAGACAGGTCTCTGGAGTTACATACTATTATATGGCGGGTGAAGAAGTGGTTGAGTTTAACTAGACGTAAGACATTGTATAACAGGTAGAGTTAGGTGTGTGCTTGTGACAGGGAGGAAGGGAGATATGACAGGGAGGAAGGGAGATATGAGAGGGAGAAGGGAGATATGAGAGGGAGAAGGGGGTATGAGAGTGGGAAGAGAGATATGAGAGGGGGAAGTAAGATATGAGAGGGAGAAGGGAGATATGAGAGTGAGAAAGGAGGTATGAGAGGGAGAAGGGAGATATGAGAGGGAGAAGGGAGATATGAGAGGGGGAAGGGAGATATGAGAGGGGGAAGAGAGATATGATAGGGGGAAGTGAGATATGAGAGGGGGAAGGGAGATATGAGAGGGGGAAGGGAGATATGATAGGGGGAAGGGAGATATGAGAGGGGGCAAGGAGATATGATAGGGGGAAGGGAGATATGATAGTGGGAAGGGAGATATGAGAGAGGGAAAGGAGATATGAGGGGGAAGGGAGATATGAGAGGGGGAAGGGAGATATGAGAGGGAGAAGGGAGACATGAGAGGGGGAAGGGAGATATGAGAGGGGGAAGGGAGATATGAGAGGGGGAAGGGAGAAATGAGAGGGGGAAGCAGGAATAGGGAGGGGACTTGCTGGGGAAGTTAATAAAAAAGATAAAAAGATGTGATATGGACGTTATTGAAGGAGGGAGTTTTGATGAAAATTTGAGGTTTATGAAAAAAAAAGATGGTGATGTAATGAAAAGGGTGATGAAGGAGAAATGGAGTGGTGGGGTGATAGAAGATGAGCTAAAATGATAGGCAAGGGACGGAGATGGAACATGACTATGGACTTAATCAGAGTACGTGTCGTAGATTTAGTTTGAAAACGGAGAACACTTTGTGTGACTTAGATGAGAATAAAGTGGCGCCGACTTTGTGTTCGTAATGTTCCCCTCTTCCCACCAGCAATAACGCACTTTTACAATGAAAGTTTAATGACTGTAAACGCCTCTGGTTTATTTTTTAAAACCTTTCTTCTCCATCACAGGTGAGACACAAAAGTAGGGTTTAATCAGGGGTGTGAACTAAGCAATGAAAGTGGATACTTTTTAAGAGAGGTTCACTTTTGTTGGTTTGCTCTGTGCGTAAAAAGGAAAGTGTCGTCCCATCATCCAATAGTGCAGTCAAGACACAGACAGATTTATATCTTCCAATATCATCATATCGTTTAGTTTGATAAGTTCCACTTAACACTGGTTAGTGTAATGTGCCTGAGTTACAAAGGCTTTCTAACTAGTTCAACAACGAAGTAAACTGTCGATAGATGAGCATGACTAGAGACCAGTGACGCAACTTACATGTGCTTGGGACGTGGGGGGGGGGGATAGATTTAACTGATGACATTTCTAACTAACCCCGTTCGATGTCATGTCCCGTATGCTGGAGACGTGTGCTTTAGTAGCTGAATAATCCCGAGACTACGTTTTAACAAACTTAAGAAAATTTTGAATAACTTTATTTTCAGATTCAAAAGTTCAGATCATAATAATAATTCCAATAAAGTTTAATTGACAAAACATTGTGTAAAGAGTGGTTTTTTTTTAAAAGATCCATAACCGATGGTCGTAGGGGGTCCTAATGTTTCCATTAGAACTTACTAGGGGCTTGGTAGACTTGGTGGGTGCTCCGACTCCCTTCCAGGCCAGTGGAGGGCTGTCTTGGCGTTAGTCATTCATCGTTTTTTATTGTGGCCTTGCGTGGGCTCGATCCCACACCCATCAACTTGTGAGACGAGCGCACTATTGAAGAATTTTGTTTTCCGTATTAAATAATTTCGTTATTCAATAGTTGTTGGGAAAGGGGGGGGGTAATTAAAAAATGTTGAAGTCTACATTGTGTCCATGGATATTTAGTCCTTTTGCAGGAAATCCTTTTTTTTCATGGTATATTCTCTGCCTTTTGCAGGAAATCCAATACTTTCCTGGTATATCCTGTGCCTTTTGTAGGAACTCCCATTTTTAGTGGTATATCCTGTGCCTTTTGCAGGAAATTTTATATCTTCTGGTCTATCCTGTGTCTCTGGCAGGGAAAAAAAATCCCTACTGCCCCTAAAAGGAACTCCACGTTATCCCTGGGCGTGGAGTGTCTGTGGTAGAGAATACCGTAGTGTTCCGGACACTTTCCAAGCTCAGATCGCATGATAAAGAAGACTTTATTGCCTTTTCCCCGGATAACTTAATAACGGCCAATGAGAAACTCAGGTCCAAATAAGTCTGTTGACAAGTGTTGTACACGTAATCATTATCTTCGTTGCTACTTCCGGACGTGATAATTTCTGACTAGTATGCGCACTAAAAAGACTTTCAACAACAGATCTCACATGGTCAGCTTGAATTTCTGTAACATCAAAGGAAATAGTAGTTTCATGAGAATGCTCCTCTCTGTTGTTTGTATTCCATCAAATCCCAAGGATGAGCACGGTTAGCCAATGATGAGCACGGTTAGCCAATGATGAGCACGATTAGCCAATGATGAGCACGATTAGCCAATGATGAGCACGGTTAGCCAATGATGAGCACGATTAGCCAATGATGAGCACGGTTAGCCAATGATGAGCACGATTAGCCAATGATGAGCACGATTAGCCACTGTCACATTGTAACAATAAATATCCATTTATAGTTTACATGAAATCTGCACTAGTTTTGAACCTTTGATTGAAAGCTATTGAAACCATTCAGTAAGTAAAACGTACCCAGGCTTTAATATCCGGGTGTAATGTAAAAAAAAAAATGTATTCTACTGTCAGAGTACAACTGAAGCAAAGAGTTATAAATAGATTTTTCATTGTCACGTACAAGTGAATGGATACTAGATTCTATAGCCTATAACAAAAATATCTCACCACTGTGCTACAGGAACTGAATGCCTTTCACACTTACTGGGTTGACCCCACCCAGAGCGAATGATCTTTAGATTGACGTTTGTTAAGTTTGCATCGTGGAGTAAAGCATAAATTAGAATATTGTGATATAATGTCATTAGTAGGGCTGCGGAAATGAACGATTAATTAATCGAAAGAAAAAAAGTTGTTCATCCTTATTTCTTGCAAATCAGAGCGAATTGGCTGTATATACGTCACAAAATTAAGGAGCTATGGAATCACCGGGACTTAACCAATTTCGTGAAAAATAGAATAGGAAGTTAACGAGATCTGTGTATGCGTTATAAAAAAATGTAATTAATCGAAATTAATCGATTAAACGTTTTCCCCGATTAATCAGTAACACCCCTAGCCATTAGTTATTGATGTTATGTCCCGATGGAACAGTTAGGCGATGAATCCTAGCAGCATTATCCAGTTTTGATATAAATGACGATATTTTTAGGGATGTTTCCTATAAACGCTGTTAATCTCAAGCGGGGTTTCTTTCGGTGTTTTCCCTACAACTATTCTGGATTTGGCGTCCTCACGGCTTCCGTATTGGCGCGGCTTGATCTGCCAGTTTCTAAATCAGGTGCATCTTAGAATCGTTCAGAGGTAGAGCCTTTTATATGGTGACAGTAACGAAAACTATATTAACACTCGGCGGCGGTCGCCTTTCATGGGCGTAACTTTCATAGGCTCGACACGATATGAGATTTCGACTGCCGGAAATGTGGCAATTAGGAAGAAATTAAACGGTGGCACATCTATTGGTGATTGCCTTGCGATGGTTTCGGATTAGGTCAGGTCAGCTCGAATCTATGCTGAGATAATCTGTATATAAATGTCCGGTTGATAAGAGTCGCCAACGAATCTATAAGCCGGATTATTCAACCCGCAAAGATAAATATTACGCATCACAAAAAATAAATGGTAAAAATCTAAAGATTAATGGCATAGCTGGAACAAGATAGTTCTACTTTAGGTCCAGAGACTGTGAAGTGTTATAGTGACATCAGAGGTAGAGAGTATGAATTGAAAAAGGTCCGTGACATCACTTAAAGTGGGTGCAGTAACAAGGGAGGAAAGGAGAGCATGGTTAGGTGGGATGTTGCTACTAATATTATGTTTAAGGTATGAAGAGGTTACAAAATGAAACTATTTTTAATGTATATATACATATATATTTTACTTTGAAACTTTCAATATCACTTCTAAATGCACGAGACCCAAACAAAATGCACGAATTACTACTAATAACAAGCCCTTGATTTTAGGAAACACAATTTTCTTTTATGTTAACAAGATTGTGAATCAAACGCAAAGTAGACAGACTAGTTCATTTTTAAAACAAATTAGAACTAATATCCATGTATATACCATGAACTAAAAACCGCAGCTTCCTTTTGTGTTCAGTGAGGTTCCTTGTATTAAAGCCCACACATTCATGGGCGATCTGACTCGTGGTTCCCCCTCTTGTCTGCACCCGCCTCACTGGCCACGGTTGTGATTTCGGTTTACGCCACCGACTTTCCTCTGCCGTTATTCAATAAAGGTAAAGTTACCAAGTATCTTCCCTTTTGAATCGACAAGAGTTGTGTTTGGCATTTGTTGTTTAACATTTTCACTTGATCAAAGATATCTATATAATAATGCGCCTAAGCGCGTCCGTCAGTCAGTCAGAAGCCCCTATACCACGCAACTCTTGATTACTTTTTTAAAATTGAAAATATAGACGTAAAAATCATAATGATTTTGGGTTTGAGATTAACAGAGGGTGTGCTTTTGCGCGCCGTAAAATAAAAAAACATTAAGTGGCGTCATGAAGCTTTTATTATATTAATTTATTTGATGTTACTTTTTTATCTTGATTATAATCTGATTGTGTGAATATGCATGTGTGCGAGTGTGTTTATGTGTATGTGTGTATGTGCGTCTGTGTGTGCGTGTGACTGTGTGTTTGTTTTAGTTGTGAAATAACGATTTATTTCATAGATTGCTAAAAGTGAAATTAAATATTGAAAAGACGTTACCACGTAATCTTTTATGTATAGTTAAAATTATGCACTGGATTATGAAAAATTCCGTTAGTGTTATGAACACAAGTTTCTGCCGATGCGATCTGCATGGGTGCTTGAATAAAAGATAACGGGAAATCATTGAATGTGACTTAAAAACTGTTAATGAGAAGAACAATCTCCAATGATTTTTTCAGAGATGGTTTTTACATTATGCTTGATTTTAGAAGAAATGAGCCCTTGCGCCGGGATTTTAAATAATATTATGGTACGTGTATAAGTGTTTATACACTGTTGTAAGAGTGGGGTTAAAAAGCGGAATTGTATTTTTTTTTAAAGAGGAGCAATTTTGTGAACTATTTGAAGGGTGCATTTCATTTCTAGGGTCATGATTTTATAATATCACAGATCCCTGAGTGGCACTATTTCTCAGCCACTGATAATATCCTTTTGGAAAAGTTTAAACTCTTGATTACTTTTTTAAAATTGAAAATATAGACGTAAAAATCATAATGATTTGTGTGTGTGGGGGGAGGGGAGGGGCTATGTGCGAATGTGTGTGTGATTTGGTTATTTTTATGTCTGCTAATGTTGCGCCTCTAACATGACAACCAGTATTTTAAAAAGTAAATGTACAAACAAAAATAATAATAAATTTCTACGGTGTAGATAGAAAGGGGTACATTTTCAGCTCAAACCTTGCGATTTAAGGTGTTTCTTTAAAACAAATTAACTCATACATACCTTAATTTAGCATTAATATTCACATAATTAATATCTGACCCATAAAATAATCCTATTAATTTGACTAAGGCCATGCTAAGCCTAGAAACAAAGTCCTAACGAATGATGAAACATCCATTTTAAAAAATTGGGTACGTTTCTCGAACAATGCGGTTGCATGACATACGCTTTAGGTAAAAAATGTTCTTTAAGGTGTAAATATATCAAGTGTAAAGAAATATCACGGGTATTATTACTTATAAGTAGGATATAGCATAAGAAAGTGCGTGTTATGTCGAAAAAAAAAGCACACTGACAACAACTCATTTTGTGCCAAGCTGTTTTGAGTTTATTAGATGAATAATGTACAACGGGAATAAAGATTGATATAAAGTGAATTGTTACTATTAGAAAAATGCGTGGGAATATAGAATGATTGACATAACATTTATAAGGAGATCAATTTCTCATCATTGTCTTAAAAGCAGCATTGTTCTTATGTTTTTATACAAGTTAAAGGAACATGTGCCTTGATATCAAATAAACCATATTTTCCTCTCTCCCCAAGCCACAATATTCACAAATATTATCTGGCTAAGCATATTCTATTCGTATTGAAGTAATATAATGCTTAGACTATAAATGAAATGTGTGTTTTCTAAGAACCAAAGGAATAATGTGGAAAGATATTGTTTTCATGATTTGATTCACGTGAAAAGAAAGTGAGCCTTGCCAGTTAGATTTTTGTAACTGTTNGGGCTGTAGCTGGAAGGATGTGGTGGAGCAAGCCACGGATGATAATAATGATGCTATATTAAAGCAGATATACCAAAATTGATGGGTAATATTTAAATTAATAATATTTTTATTTTTTTCGACACACATAACGTTGTTTTTATTAAAAATGGGTTCGATTTATCACTACCCTACTTTCCAGATGCGTTTACATTCATTTTAAAGTTGAATTTGAGACCCTAAACCAAAATAAAGTTATTCCTATTGTGCCTACCCCGTAGCGTAGCACGGGTATTTTGCTCGTGTGTTAAATAATTGCCTTTATATTTTACAATGACTGTTTACCATTATCGTTAATTTATACTGTATTTCAGTTCCATAAATATTTCAAGCTGCTACCATTCAAAAGCCATGTTACATCAGTGTGAATGCCATCTTACATCCGTGCGAATGCCATCTTACATCAGTGTGAATCCCATCTAACATCAGTTCGAATGCCATCTAACATCAGTGCGAATGCCATCTAACATCAGTGCGAATGCCATCTAACATCAGTGCGAATGCCATCTAACATCAGTTCGAATGCCATCTAACATCAGTTCGAATGCCATCTAACATCAGTGCGAATGCCATCTAATATCAGTGTAAATGCCATCTAACATCAGTGCGAATGCCATCTAACATCAGTTCGAATGCCATCTAACATCAGTGCGAATGCCATCTAACATCAGTGCGAATGCCATCTAACATCAGTGCGAATGCCATCTAACATCAGTGCGAATGCCATCTTACATCAGTTCGAATGCCATCTTACATCCGTGTGAATGCCATCTTACATCCGTGTGAATGCCATCTTACATCAGTGCGAATGCCATCTTACATCAGAGCAAAGTCACACCTGTTTTCTATTTCATTATTCACCAAATAGCTTAAATAGGCATTAAATTATGTAATAAATATACACTTTATAACCGAATTTGTACTTAGAACAGGCACAGATTTTAGCTACAAAATTGTGAGTGCTAACAACACAATGAACTTTTATACTTCTGGATTATCATTTTTCATCAATGACAGGCAGCCATTTTTGTTTATGGCGTACTTCCTTTAGCACAAGGTATTTTATTATTAGGTGTTTTATTATTAGGTGTTTTATTATTATGCGTTTTTATTATTAAGTGTTTTATTATTAGGTGTTTTATTATTAGGAGTTTTATTGTTAGGTGTTTTATTATTATGATTTTTTTATTATTAAGTATTTTATTTACGTTGTATATTATTATTGACATCCAAGCCATTTCAACAAACATAAATCAACACTCAAAATTCTTATTTTGTGCTTTTCAACAAATGGTATTACAATTGAAATTTTCTGACAACAATATTATCACTAAGTGGTAAGAATTCCCCGTCTTGGTAATCTCCCCCCCCCCTCCCCGTAAAGGCGAAAGAAACGCTGACTTGGGTAGTTTAGTTTAATTCTCTTCTATAGTATGAATTTTCCCAGCTTTAACGATTGAGTCATACCCCCTCCCTGTAACAGTGAAATGGACCCCCTGGGGGGCGTGGGCTCTACGTTGGTAAACACCGATTATCTTGACGAAGTTCTTATACATTATGAAAAAAGATCATTGGGTGTTGGCACTTGTCATAACTTAGAATACCCAATAAATAAAACAGCATAAAAGTTAGATTACAAACATTAGCATAGTAAACTATGATATAGGTCGATGCGCACTGTTGCGATTCTTATTTTGAATATACACCGTAGACTTCTTCAAACACCGATTCCAAAGATTTCATTCATGGCTACAGTCTGCACTTCAGAGATTAACAAGGCGAGAATGGCGTAAGGGGGCGAGGTCCAATAAAGTAATGTTCAAACAGATATACGTGTTTTATAAGTTATAGAATGATGCAAAACTCTACACCCATCGCATTAAACTGTACTCTTAGTACTCTTTTTATACAGCGCCATGCTCAGTGCTGAAACTAAAAGGAGGGCCGGTCTTCAGGGTTGCCAACTCAATAAAATAAAATTTACGGACAAATATAAGAATTTTCAACAAAATTTACGGACAAATTTTTTTTTACGGGCTTATTTAACATAAAATGGTTACCTTAAAACAGCGTTTGTCAACCGCTTATTCCGCGGCACACTAGTGTGCCGCGACATGTTTCCTGGTGTGCCGCGTTTGATTCCTATTCAAGAGAATTAGTTTATATATATATAGTCAATATAGGCACAGAGGTAAATTTTGTAATCATTTTCTAATGGTGGTGTGCCGCGGGATTTTTGTTTCATAAAAAAAGTGTGCCACGGCACAAAAAAGATTGAAAAACAATGCCTTAAAACGAACGAATATGAAGCATAATCTAAGCATTGTCTCTAAAAATGTAACGTCTCCATATGAGCACGTCTGTCTCTGTTACCATGTTCATATTTTATAACGTTAGTTTATTGTATGACATTCATCATCATTGACAGTGTTTAATTCCTCCTGCTTATGATCATACATAGAAACATTTACACTGTCGATCACCGTGGGAGTAATTTTTCCTGGTCCATTTCTCACAGTTAGTAAAGTTTCCAACTTTGGAGTAGACATTTTTTTTTCTCAAGTTTGTTTTTAATAAACTAACAGCATAAAAAACGCGTTTTACTTCTGATGTTCCATGTGGAAGCCTGAATATGTTTTGCGCTTCTACCATGGCTACGAACGTCTCGTACACCACCAGATGCAACGCTCAATATCTTTTTACAGCAGGTACATACAGCGATATATTTGGAATCATTGTCCGTTGATATCCAGTCCTTAAATTTGCCATTTGTAATCCATGTAGGTTGAAAATAGTACATTTTGTTCACTTTAGCTTTTTTAACATTAATTGATTAATTGTATCCTCATTTTCGTTTATTTATCAAAATAGATATCACAAACATAATTTACTGATTTTTTTAAACGTTGACATTGTCAATTCTTTATGGACTTATTAATTTTTTTACGGAATTTTACGGACTGGCAATTTTAAGACTAATCTTCACGGACTGTCCGTAAATTTACGGACGGTTGGCAACCCTGCCAGTCTTAGCAATTCCGGAGCCCTGTGCGGCCTAGTATGCGAAACGGATTTCGGGGGCCCCATTTTTGGTAAGGATAAGGAATATTAATAAGGATAATGAAAGAAAATAATGATAGTCGTGACCTTTGCAAGCGGTGGGCTCACTGCGGGCGCAAATGTTGCAGTGGCCTAAGACCGGCCTAAGACCGACCCCGACTAAAAGAAACTGACAGCGTATCACTCTACCTGACAGTCACCATAACACAACACACCACAGTTTGTCTCACCACCGCGCCCTCCCCACCTTTTTAATATTGTAGTATTAAAGAGAGAGCTCATTGTTATGGTTCCAATCACATGATTGACAGGTCACGTGGCCACAAAAACAAACTTGTTCAAGTTTTACGATAAAAACTCCCAAACATAAAGGGATCTAACTTTGTAAAGAGCCCTAAATTGATTTCGCGATAATTGAAACAAACTCAAATATTGCTGTGCTACTGTTGCCATATTTATATCCCTACAATGTGTAGATAGATATCGTTCAATTTACAAGTTACCACATTCGTGTCAAATACTCCCAGTTTGGTTTATTCATGTTAAACAACGTTCAGTTTGAAATTATCATGTATATTTAACGAACAACAATTTTTGTTCGTTTAAAAATAAATGCAGGAGCACATTAACATTTCAAATTTAAAACAAAGGCTACAACTTTACTGATCTGTGCATCTAATTTTTGCCTAGAACTACGCCTGTAAAGAACACAAAGTTTGTAGGGGGTAAAACAAAGAGAGCCTAGAGTAATCAAGAAAGAGAGGGAGAGAGTACAGGAAAGACAGGGCACAGTAAGAAACAGTGTGGGAGAGTTTTGATTTAAGAAAAACAGAGATAAAACGATTTCTTGGAAAATAAACTTTTGTCTTGTTAAACAGTTTGAAAGTTCCGCTAGCTTGACATCTCCCTCGTCGTAGTTTCGAAATAGTTAAATGGTCCAAAATGTATTAATAAATATGCGATAAGGGTATAAACTGAAATCTTTTTAACCTGCCATATCTATTACACATCAAGGAAAGAAGTCATTAAATATGTCATGGGTCAGCTTTAGTGGCATAGCTAGGGGACGGGGATGGGATTCAAATTCGAAAATCCCCCCGGGCCCCCCTTAAGGGGGGGGGGGAGCTCAAAAGAGTTCCGAATTTTTTTAAGCATAAATATTTACCCGAATCCCTAGCTACTGGTCAGGTTAGAGCCTAGTTTTGTTGGACCTTACCCAGAGTGAATCTGTGTTGAGAAACTTTCTGTGTACGTAGCCAAACTTACTGCACTTATTCACCACTGGTGTAATCGGCCTCGTACTGAGCACTATTGACCTGACATTGTGGGTATCAGTTGCCTCATGGCTGGACATTGCGTACAATTAGTTGTTACAAGGGACTTGGTTACAGGTCATATCTACTCTTAGTTGGTATATAGTATAAAGGAACACGTTACTGCATATAGGTACAGTTAGATGATACTAAGGGAACTTGTTACAGGGCATAGCTAGACTCAGTTGGTTTATATAAACACGTTACTGGACACAGTTGCACTCACATATTTGCAATCATAGACTTGGACACGTTGCCTGTAAACAAAGTTGTCAAGGACTACCAGACAGTGCCGTAGACAGCTGCCTACAATGCATGTAAAATACATATCTAAAGTTTGCCTCAGTTCAGGTCCATGTCAACACGTAATGAGTTCATAAAGGCATAGACACCACACCTGATCAATAGTCGCTGTATTGGACATTCCATTCCAGGACAATGTTGATTTTAGGATATACAACAGACATGTGCGTATTAGACAGGCGTCTGATATTGACAGTGGGGGACTTGAATAACGGCAGACAAATGCTGTACACTACGTATTGCCTAAGACGTTCGGTATATTAAAGAAAAGTCGCATTGAGTGCTGTTGAAAAAGAATAAAACGCAGGCCTGGAGCAGGAGTCGTGTAAAAGAAATTTTTGTTCCATGCAAATTTCGCCGATGTCTTTGAACTTGAAAGAGAACTTTGCTTGCATGACGTCACAAAAACATAATTGATTTATGTAACGTTATTCAGACTGCTAAAAATTGGTACCCGGGCCACACTGTGTGACACCAAGTCTAGTTACAACGCTTTCTGATGCCATTGTTCTCCCTCTACAGCTGGAACTTTAAAAAAATAGTTCTCTTTAATAGTGTCTCTCAAACTCTTTTTTTTAGCATGGTGGACCAAAGGGAATTATTCCATTGCACCAGGGACCGGTGCACTGATGTGGCAGTGAAATGTAATTTAGTTTATTTTAACACTTTCACATTATGTGCTTATTGCCAAAAAATTGATACATTATATATGGTTAGTTTTAATGATTGCACTAGAGGTTCATAATAAGATTTTTTGGTCCTTTGTTCATAACTTCTTTGGACCGGAAGTGGATGGCTCACGGACCGGTACCGGTCTGCGGACCACCACTTTTAGTGGTACTGCTTTATATAAGTATGCAAAAAGGGTATCAGTGCCTTAGCACTAAAACGTTGAGATATGATTGTATTTACTGCTTTGTTATATAACAGAAGGTACAAAAAGTTGTTTTTTTCAATAGCTTCAGCTTATATATATATCTTATAATGCATCAGACACTGATAATACGAGTATATTTTCTATTGTTCGACAGCCAAGTCCAAATATTTTCTTAAGTTCATATTATTCATTAGCCAAAGTTTATACATTTTCGATTGTTTTGTTACAACTGGTCATAGGTTACTTTTGTTTAGCAGCCACGGCCCGAGGGCCATACATTTCCTGCTCTTAAATGAAAAATTTTAAAACACGATATCATTTACTGTATAAAAAACGTTTGAATGCCTTCACGATTTAAAAAAAAAATACTATGGAAACACTGAAACAATATTTATTATTGTTACTGCGTCCATCATCATGTCCAAATTTTGTATCTTTGTGTCCATCAATATAAACCTCCAATCTTAATCCTAAAACATTAAGAAAAATGTGCACCAACAAATATTCAAAGTTTATATTTTCCCCATAGTTCAAGATCAACATAACGAAAACAAACAAATTGAAAGGTTGGAAGTTAAGAAAATATTTTTATATAAATGACGTAAGATAAGGGGAAATTAAAACCATTGACTTTTAAAATATCATCTTTAAATTTGGAACAAACTTCCTTGGTACAATTTTCCCTCGAGCAATTCCAGTCTTCTCCAACTCCAACGATTTCAATCCAGTGGCGTAGTTAGGAATTTGTAGGGGTTTGGGGGCCACACACAAATGACGATGGCTTACGCATTAGGACACCCTTCCACCTACCATAGCTACGCCACAGTTTAAATCCTAGCTACTTGTTACGTGACTCGAGATTACACAAGGCGGCAAGTCGCTTCCTGGTTGGATTCCAATAATGTCCCTGTGCCATCCGGGGGAATCCAGGTCAAATGACCTTGAACCCGTGCCCTACCTTATCCAGGCCCTTTCCCACCCCCTTGTCACCGCCACCACCCAGTTATATATATAGGCTACCAATGAAATTGTAGGCGGATGTGTTTGAAGAAAGGAACTACTTGTGTGTGTGTGTACCTGTGTGTTGGTGATTTTTGTGCAAGTCGTCGCATGCTTTATAAACCTTGTGTATCAGTCTTTTTAGGAACTTTAAAAAATAATAGCAAAACAACAACAAAAACAAACAAACAAACACAACAACAACAAAAAAATGCAACAAACAAGCAAACGCCAGAAGGACGCAATGGCCTTAATACATTTTTATTATAATAATATTATTATTTGAATACAGAGCCAATGGCAATCGACATATTTATAGCAGCTCTCTAGGCTTCACTGGTTTGTATGAACTTAGTTCCAGCGTGTTTGAACCTATGGCTGCCACACGTAATCATAATTTTATCTACTGCCACACCACTCAATCTTTACGACAATCCTTAGTTGACTAAATAGACTAACATTTCTCTAATGTCTTATTATCTTCGCATGGTTCCTACGCCGAAAATGTACTGATAGCTCATTACGTCAAAAGCAACGCTATGCCAATAGTTTCAATGTACCAATAGCTGCACTGTACCCATTGCTTAGCTAAGTCTATAACTACACTACGCCAATAATTTCGCTTGGTAACCTTTCACAACAACAGATCATGGAAAGAAAGCGGAGATGGATTGAACACACCTTTCGGAAAGATAACAGCAGGGTGAGACAGGTCTTAGATTGGACCCCCCCCCCCCGGCAAATGACAGCGAGGAAGACCAAAGCATACATGGAGACGGAGCATGTTAGATGAGGCTGGAAGAACTGGGAAGAGCCGGGAAGAATTGAAGCGACTGGCAAGGGAGCGTGCTCAGTGGCGAGCTTTGACAGAGGCCATATGTTCCTCAACGAACTCAAAGGACTAGTGATGATACACCTTTCACTAGAGAATCCCTACATAAATCTCAAATACATTCCCCATTGCAATCTGCGTGTTGAATTAATAACAATTGCACCACGAAGTGGCTGAGAGTTTATTGTTGTTTTTTAAAAACAAAAACCAATTTTGTGAGTTCTCGCAACTAGACGGTGAGCCAAGTAGACAAAGAACGCTGTTAAAAGTAAACTTCACTTTGTCTCAAAAACTAAAAATAGCAAAATTAATTCTTTTAAAAAAATGATGAGGTCATGAAAACTGCGCTAACTTTTTTAACTGTGATGTCATAAAAGTGACCTGGATGCTGTGCTCTCTGGCTCAACTATTAATGTAATTAGGATCTAGATCTACATTGAATGCATCTATAAATATGTGTTACTATTTTTATGTGAAGCGCTATAGTCTACAAGTTCTCGAGTATTGTTTTTTTATATTACTTTTTCAGAGATGTCACTATAAAATAATAATGTATGCCACTATGATTTTAAACGAATGGTGACGTCAATGGAGGTATGTGTAAATAAAGTCTGATATATGAATTAGTTTGAGTATTTTTTAAATTCCTAGTTTTCATAGTATTTAGATAGTGCTGTACGTTTAGTAATAATTAAAACATTTACTCAATTTAGCACCAATCCAAGAAGTCATATTACTCTTATTGAAAATTCAATGAGTCTCAAAATGTTGAGCAAACAAAATAGCATGAAACTTCAAAAAGTGTGAGATCGCCTGTCCTACTAAACGTTGTATCTGTCGCACGCACATCCCCAGGTATCTATAAAAGTACAAGTATGTGGACTTGCAATAAATCATTATGTTTCGCTGATAACACTTATTGCAATGTCTTGACCTACTGAAAACGATTTTACTTTTCATTCTTTAATAAAAAAACAACAACAACAACCTATCTCCAAGAGTTGGGATTGTTGTAATGTTTTAATACTAGGTCTCGTGCTCTGGCCAAAAAAGTGGAAGATTAATCTAGGTCGCACTTCATCGTTGGACCTTTTGGATCAGTTTGGCTCAGCTAGGAAGTTCAATGCGGAGTAGCCAACGTATCGGGCCCATGGACCGGATCGTTATGTTGTGACGTCAACGGGACTGTTCAAATATTGACATACGCTATCTGTCAATGAACGAGGGTCTGGACGTAAGTAAGTTACGCACAACATTGCCACACCCTGCCCCTCAAATAACTCTGTCACATTGCACCCCACACCCACATCAAATACACCTGTCACATTAAACCCCACACCCCCTCAATTATCTATCACATTACACCCCACAGCACCCCTAAAAAATCTCTGTATCGTCATTACCCCACTGTGGGTATTGTAGTTCGGGTACACTCAGTGGCGGCGTTAGGTAAGCGCGGGGCCTAGTGCCAGCAATGACCCCGTGGGGCCAGAGTACTAGTAAAGATCGCTAAGCACCAGTATGCTATGGTATTTAAAAATATGAAATATCTTGATTATTGTGTAATTTTAATACCGCGTGTCACCTTTTATAACTAGTTGTAACGGTGTAATGCTTTCAAAGACGTCTAGAGCTACGCTACGGAATTTAACCTTCAAAAAGGATTACAAGAGTGCCTCTTTCGTTTCTTTACAATCGTTTCCAGCATACGTTCTACCATCCACTCTTTGGTTCTACATGTATAGGCTATTAACCAGGACGAGACATGTTCAGGACCGAAACGCGGGGCCTACCTAAGCGCGGGGCCTGGGGCAGTCGCCCCAGTTGCCACCCCCAAACGCCGCTCCTGGGTACAGTGTGAAAATTATAGTGTGGTGCACGCTTTGACTCAGAACATGTCTGCCTCATAGATACATTAAGTTTAATATGGTTGCCTTAGACTAGTTTCACTTGTCGCACACCAAGACTGCAGATAGCTCTAACTTTGAGTAGGCGTCAGTGTCATATCTGCGCATGCGTTAACGTGTCATATTCAATTCTATATTCAAATAAAGGAAAATTTACCAATGACTGAAAACCTTTTTTATTTATTTACATGATTTGAGGGAGTTTAAAATCCACAAAAAAAAAAAGCGAAATACTAGTACCACAATCATGAAGGATTTATTTTGGGATCTTTCATAAAATCTATGCCACCGTGTCCTCGTTATTTGACCTGCACATTTTTTCTTTTTTTAAAGTAGCGCGAAGGCCGCGAAACGGGGCTTGTTGTGACGCGTTTTTACGTTGCATGCGCAGACGCCGTGCGCATGGGAACCAATGTGCGCCAAATAACGCTAGCAGGCGTACGTACACAATAGCAGTGGAAGGCGATTGGAAGAAACTTCTCTTTGAGTTATATAGTTGTATACAACAGCCACCTGTATGCGTAACTTTTTTTTTTATAGCGTTGGCCATATCCGGGAAAAGCATGCACATTCCTGCAGCAGGCATCAAAGAAGGTGGGAGACGATGTTTAGTGGTTGTTGACTTTTAATTAAGCATGGAGTGTGAAAAAGTACCCAATAATTTTAGATTGTTTCATGGGTATTAAAAAAAAACCAAACAAACAAACAAAAAACAGTTGAATTTTATGAGGAGGCAGTGAAAACTATTCCACTTTTCTTTCATACGTTATGTTGACTTGGAGCGTTTTGTATGCAAGAATTAAACGCTTTAATTTAACTTGCTCTTGGTGGCTCGCTGAATCTAAATCTTGTAACCAATGTTTCTACCACTTCATGTGGTCCCATCAGTGGTGTCACTAGGGGGGTGCGGTGGGGTCGGGCCGTCCCCGGTTTACGCTAACAAGGGGGTGACACCAACATATAAAATTGTGTATGTTCCTTGTCATTAGGCACTGGAAAACTCCGAGGAGTTTTATCAGTTAAGTCTTTAAAGGTGACACTATCAGCTACCACCCCGGGTGACACCAACCTTAGTGACGCCTCTGGGTCCCATTAAGCTAAACGCTAACAGTGTATAGATTTCCGATGCTATTACTGATTACTGTCAAACTCATTTAATGGCAACTTTAACAATCATTTTAATTAGTTATTTTTCTCTGACTTTGCTTTTATTTGTTTAGGTTTTTTGACAACATTAATTTTATTCTTCATACCTCAACAAGGCAGGTCTTAGCAATTGCAGTGCCCTATGCGGCAACTATGTGAAACGGATTGTGCGGGGCCTATCTTAGGTTAAGGAATTGAGAAGGATAGTAAGTGAAAATTTTTAAAAGTCGGACCTATGAAAGCGCGGCCGCATAGTTTGCAGTGGCCTAAGTCCGGTCCTGTGCCTCAATATATTTCATCTTAAGCTTACTACCACTGCATTGTAATAGTTTTGCTATCGTAAGGTTCACTAAGCTATACTTTATCTAATACAAGTGTTGAAAAACAAAATACGCAAAGGAATTGGGTGATTAAAATATCCCATTCTGTATGATCTATAATACATTTGTTAAATGCTCTTAAGTCTTTCTTGTTTCGGTGATGTATTCACCTATTATTGTCTGTGTACACATTGATACTTTAGTGTTGTTTGTGGAGCAGCATGTACAAATGAGAATCGCGCTGTTATCTATGAAAACCAAAAAAAAAAAAAACTCCGAATCCTGAGTATCTAAATTCCTTGCACCTGAAGACTTCAAATTCAAGGAAACACATTTATTTCAACACTGTTAAGTCCCTCCTACGGATAGGATTAACGTTCGAATAGGATCAGAGTTATTATTACTCATGTTAATGTGGCGACAAATTTCTTTTTATTTTAAATAAATACCAGTAATCGCGCCCATATTCGTTACACGAATTCAAATTGTGTCAAAACATGAATAGCTTGAGAACCTTGTAAGAAGAGCTCACTTGACATATGAATGATAAGTGTACTTGAAAGAACTAATTGAAGGACCATGAATGAATGCCACAGAAATCGATCTCCGAGGTATTTGACAGGTCTCAGTCGACTAGCACAATCCGTCATAACGGTTTCCTAGCGGTAGTGTGTTCAGTGAATGGCTATGAAATTCTAATAGAACAAAGTCCACAACTTTTAGATTCTATTGATTTTTTTAAATATAGTTTTCAAAGCTTTTAAGCCGTTAATCCAGTCGCGTGGGATCGTGGGTGTTTACATTAGTTTTATATTAGAGACACTGAGTGGGACTGTCTTCGTAGGTTTCATGCATGATAGAACGAAAGCAAGAGAAAGTGAGACAGCAAAGAAGGATAGGGAGACAGAAAGTGAGACAGGCAGAGAGAGAGAGAGAGAGAGAGAGAGAGAGAAAGTACTATTTTGATATTTTCTGCATATGATACAAGTAGTGGTAGTCATGTTTATGTGACAGATGTTTATCATAGTTTCTTGCTATCAGATCTCAATAAGTTGGTTTACATACGTACATAAAAAGTATTCTAAAACGTTCACTGAAAGAGTCATAATTATAAACTAACTAGATGCGGCCCGCGGCGTAGCATATGCCGCAGACTTGCTCATAAATAATGGAAACAAATTTAGGGGGGGGGGAGAACAGACAAAAACTACATCAAGAAGAAATCAGAACAACGTGAATAAACAGCCGTGTTGCCAAGTTATGTTCGAAAAGAAAGTGGGAAATGAACGGGCAAAATAAACAATACATTTTTAAAAAAATTAAAAAAGTAATGCCTTAGCTTAGCTGGGGCTTGAACCTACGACCTTCCGCGTGCTAGGCGATTGTAATAACCCTTACACTTCGAAAAAGATGCTTTTCTGTTGTTCTGAAAGAACGAAGTAATTGACCTCAATTGAAAAAATTATTGTCTTGGTCTCGCTGACCTCCACCCTCTGCACTTACTTTTCTTGCAGCTGATTGGTCGGTGGGGTTAGACATCTTGCTTGGTGTCCGGCATGGTTGGACCATGAGGAGAATTACATATATAGATGAGCATAGTTTAATTTAATTTTTATCTAAAAAATAATAATTGATGGACTGAAGAGGCAGTTTTGGTTTCGTTATAATGACCATATTTCAATTAAATTAGGGCTGTTAACGATTAATCTAAGTTTTATCGTTAAGTATTGAAAAATCAACGATTAATTAATCGCTAATTTCGATTTAAGCCAAAAATTAAAATGCTTGATGTCATAAGTAGCTCTTTTAAATGTTCCTGTTGTAACCCTGGAATGTCTTCCTCTACATGTCATCTTTTAACCAAACACGCAAGGAGACAAATGTGTTGACCTTATTTGGTTCAAGTGATGAGCGGGTCTAATTGAGAATATAACCAGCCGAGCTGAACAGACATGGAACTGAGGTAACTGGTGTGCACAAAACGGTTTTGGCAAGGAATAACATTATTGGATATCGGTGTTCATTAAGCTTCCACCATTGTAGAGGGTTAATGGATTCAGGAACTTTCATCCCATCTTGTAACATAGTAATTCATCTGAAGAGCTGTCGTAATTTTCTGACTCTGTGTCAGAACCAAATTGTTCGTGTATATTCATCAGGAAATTTATATTTATCGGCCGAAATTTTTATATTATTATTATTTTAACTTTTTGACGTCCAAAAGATTTGTAAGTGATGGGTCGACTAATCATTAAAAATCATTCAATCGTTAAAATTTTTTCACGATTAATCGTTAATTTCCGCCTCCTTAAATTAAATTATTAAAAAATGTTTTGATTATATCAAGTATTTCATTACTTTTAATTGTTTATATAAATTCTGCTATTGATTTCATTGTTTGCTATGGTTTAGGCGTACACATATTTGAAAACATCAATTAAAATTTATCAATATAAAATATAATTTCTTGATTGAAAGAAACCACTACCTGAAACCTTGCCATTAGGTTTGCAGTAAGTGTGTTACTATGAGATTAAAGGAGGACACATCTTTTTATGATGTTGAGTAATCACATCTTCACAAGTTTGGGACTATCCTCCAACTCCAATATGTCAGCAGTAAAGCCAAGAGTAAGTGTGTATGTGTTGGGTGTGGGTGAAAAATATCACGTGTGCATATAACATTTTGTACACAATTTTAACATGTTAATGCAGATGTTAAGAAACACTCGTATATTTTGTGGCTACAACATTCAGCTATGATTGGAAGAACTGCGGAATGTATAATACCCCTTATAGATAGATAGGGAATAAGAGAGACGGAGAGAGAGAGGGGGAGAGAGAATGAGAGAGACAGAGAGAGACCGAGATATATATTGAGAGAGATGGAGAGAGAGACAGAGATAGAGAATGAGAGAGACTGAGAGAGAATGAGAGAGACTGAGAGAGAATGAGAGAGACAGAGATAGAGATAGAATGATAGTCAGAGAGAGAGGGGGGGCGAGAGTGGGAGAGAGAGAATAATAGAGGCAGAGAGAGAGAGAGAGAGAGAGAGAGAGAGAATGAACGAGACAGAGAGAGACAGAGAGAGAGAATGAGAGACAGACAGTTCAAGGCATTAAGCACATGCTTGTTGACTGGTTTTCGGACTTTTCACCGTCGGGAGAATCGTGCAAGTGAAATTATCCGAAAATATCTCCTGGGTGGGACTACCTGGTCACGGTCTGTATGTTGTCCTGTAAGGCCCACATGAGAGGAGAAGGTCCATAAATACGGGTTCTCCTCCGGGTAGGGTCATTAAACGTCAGACTCTTGTAAAGGCATTAGACCAGAGCTACTCAAAGTGCAAACGTTTTAGAAAGTTTCGACATGAAGGGATTGTGACAAGCCGTAAGAAGTTGCAATGGAATTCATTGAATGTTGTTTTTACCGTGGAAGGAGAGGTCATGTATCCTGGGTGGCGGAGTGGGTAGCAGGGAAAGGTGTAGCCAGAAAAGTGTACAGTGATGCCTCGTTTATAGTGGTTGATAGGGACAAGAACCACCCGAGATGAGAGAAAACCCGCCAAGTATGATTGGTCTTCTTGGCATTTCCGTACATGCAGTTATCAAATTGAAGAAAATGTGTGTCTATGAATATCTTGTTTTATAAGTCTGTGTGTGAATATCTTGTTTTATAAGTCTGTGTGTGAATATCTTGTTTTATAAGTTTGTGTATGAGTATCTTGTTGTACAAGTTTGTGTATGAGTATCTTGTTTTACAAGTTTTTGTATGAGTATCTTGTTTTACAAGTTTTTGTATGAGTATCTTGTTTTATAAGTTTGTGTATGAGTATCTTGTTTTATAAGTTTGTGTATGAGTATCTTGTTTTATAACTTTGTCTATGAGTATCTTGTTTTATAACTTTGTCTATGAGTATCTTGTTTTATAAGTTTGTCTATGAGTATATTGTTTTATAAGTTTGTCTATGAGTATCTTGTTTTATAACTTTGTCTATGAGTATCTTGTTTTATAAGTTTGTGTATGAGTATCTTGTTTTATAACTTTGTCTATGAGTATCTTGTTTTATAACTTTGTCTATGAGTATCTTTTTTTACAAGTAAGTGTATGGGTATCTTGTTTAACAAGTTGTACAAGTCTGTATATGAACACCTCATTGTACAAGTGTGACGTGTGTTGATGTGTGACGTCCTGAGGGATTCCCTGATGCGCCCGACGGCCATGACCTAACACAGTGTAGCGCACGGTTGAATGAACTCAACTTAGCAACTGGAGACGTTAACATGCGGCATGTACGGGAAGGGGAGGGAACGTATAAGCTACCATTATGTAGAATGAAAACAGAGTAAGAACAGCATTGCGTAGGAGTTAAGAAGCTGGTTTTGGATTTTTTAAACGAATTCCTCACTGAGTTTTTTGTGTAGATTAATTAAGGACATTTGATATCAATGGTTTTAAAACTTTGTTTGGTACTTTTCCTTTATCTTACCCAAATTTTTTTTTAAAAAATTAAAATACAGTCACAATATCATTGAGAATGCTAGGGTTAGGGTTAGGGTTAGGGTTAAGGTCAGGTTAGGGTTAGGGTTAGGGTTACCACGTGTTGTCACGTCGTGCAAATATGATTTTTTTTTCAAAAAAATATTTTGGGGGTAAGATAAAGGAAAAAAACCCTTTTTTTTCTGCATTCAAATTGTATTTGATTAAAAAATATTAATTACATCATGTACAGTTGAATCCACCATCAACGGTTAAGTAGCCCAACGTAAGCTTTAAGATCTAGTTATGATAATAAAATTATCCATATAATCCTTGCTGGCCCGGCCATGAACCAGGGCCAAAAACATGAAATGATGAGACGTGACAGCAAGGAGGACCTAATAAAGAACTTTTTCGTTCACTGACTTAAGCACACAAGAGACCTTCATTTCAAAAGAGCAAGAAAGACGAATTTGTTTAAGGAAAAATTACGCTTGATAGCTTCCGAGGGAATGTGTGTTGAAATAAAAATAATTATTTTCCTATAGATTTTTACAATGAAACTTCAATACTTGTATACGTTCTAAAGTCTAAAGTTGTTTGTTGTTTCAAGCTTAAGATTAAGGTATCACAAAATGTTCGAGAAGGTCCAGACGGTAGAGAAGTTTTCCATTTTCTAACAGCAATTTTTTAGATCCTATTTATATTTATTTATTACTTGTAATCTTTGCATATTTTTTTCAGTATGTTGATCACCCATTTCCTTCCATCGAATTCTCTCTAGGTTTCTCCACATCCTTCTCTGACCACCTCTCTCCACTCACTTGACCACCTTTCTCCACTCACTTGACCACCTTTCTCCCCTCACTTGACCATCTCTCTCTACTCACTTGACCACCTCTCTCCACTCACTTGACCACCTCTCTCCACTCACTTGACCACCTCTCTCCACTCACTTGACCACCTTTCTCCACTCACTTGACCACCTTTCTCCCCTCACTTGACCACCTCTCTCCCCTCACTTGCCCACCACTCTCCACTCACTTGCCCATCTCTCCACTCACTTGACCACCTCTCTCTTCAATTCACTTGACCACCTTTCTCCACTCACTTGACCACCTTTCTCTACTCACTTGCCCACCTCTCTCCACTCCATTGACCACCTCTCTCCACTCATTTGACCACCTCTCTCTTCAATTCACTTGACCACCTTTCTCCACTCACTTGACCACCTTTCTCCACTCACTTGCCCCCCTCTCTCCACTCACTTGACCATCTCTATTTACTCACTTGACCACCTCTCTCCACTCACTTGACCATCTCTATTTACTCACTTGACCACCTCTCTCTACTCACTTGACCATCTCCATTTACTCACTTGATCACCTCTCTCCACTCACTTGACCACCTCTCTACATTCATTTGCCCACCTCTCTCCACTCACTTGACCACCTCTCTTTACTCACTTGACCACCTCTCTCCACTCACTTGACCACCTCTCTCCACTCACATGACCACCTCTCACAACTCACTTGACCACCTCTCTCCACTCACTTGACCACCTCTCTCCACTCACTTGTTCACCTCTCTTCACTCACTTGACCACCTCTCTCCACTCACTTGACCACCTCTCTCCACTCACTTGACCACCTCTCTCCCCTCACTTGACCACCTTTCTCCACTCACTTGACCACCTCTCTCCACTCACATGACCACTTCTCACAACTCACTTGACCACCTCTCTCCACTCACTTGACCACCCCTCTCCCCTCACTTGACCACCTCTCTCCACTCACTTGACCACCTCTCTCCACTCACTTGACCACCTCTCTCCACTCACTTGACCACCTCTGTCTACTCACTTGCCCACCTCTCTCCACTCCCTTGACCACCTCTCTCCACTCACTTGACCACCTTTCTCCACTCACTTGACCACCTCTCTCCACTCACTTGACCACCTCTCTCCACTCATTTGACCACCTCTCATCACTCACTTGACCACCTCTCTCTGCTCTCTTGACCACCACTTTAATCTAAAATCGTTCAGTTCAATGATCTCTCCATCCTTATAAAATCGTGTTTCAATAATGTCAAACTGACTTCTTCTCATGCAACAATATGTCTGGAGGGAAACAAAAACCAAACCTTCGGCACGAATGCTGTGCTTGGTTCAGTCATTCACAGACAATTGTGCCGTGTTACAGATAAATTACAGTTTGAAGCAGCCCAAATAATGTTGTTTTTTTCTGTTCGAAGTTGTTGAAATAAGGAGAAAACAAAAATACACGTCTAAACAAATAACAAAAATGTTTTGAAGCACAGAATAACTAGCGCCTGAGGCAAAATAAATAAGATCTCGACAGGCTTACGATGTTTCATAGGAGAAATTAGAAGATTCAGATGTTGTACCCGTCTTACGGCAATCTTGTTGTTTTGATTGATGAACGTCTGTGCGTGGCTTGGTTTTAAAACATGTAACAGTTACACATTGTAAACATGTAATAGGATATAGTTAAACTCATGTGACAGTTACACATTGTACACATGGGACATCATAAGGTTAAACTCATGTGACAGTTACACGTTGTACACGTGTGACAGAATAATGTTAAACTCATGTGACAGTTACACATTGTACACATGGGACATCATAAGGTTAAACTCATGTGACAGTTACACGTTGTACACGTATGACAGAATAATGTTTAACTCTAGTGACAGTTACACATTGTACACGTGTGACAGAATAAGGTTAAACTCTAGTGACAGTTACACATTGTACACGTGTGATGGAATAATGTTAAACTCATATGACAGTATTGCAAAATTTACTGTTTACGCTTCTATACACGCAACTGTTAAAATGTTGCACACTTGTGACAGCTTGTCATTGTACAAAATTGTCACTTAATGCTTGTACCCATGTGAAAGTTGAAGCTTGCACTAATATGGCAGTGAAAGGGTCTACACCTGTAATGTTTGAAGAATGTGCACGTACAAATTAAAAGTTAAACACACGTGAAAATCTCAGCCGGTACAAATGTAACAGCTAAAGCTTTTTACTCATGTGATGACTTCATTTCGCTAAATTTAAATTCGAACACGTGTTATTTCAATTAAGTCCCAGGGCCTCTCATGGCTGTAACAATATAAGCCCCAGGGCCTCTCATGGCTGTAACAATATAAGTCCCAGGGCCTCTCATGGCTGTAACAATATAAGTCCCTGGGCCTCTCATGGCTGTAACAATATAAGTCCCAGGGCCTCTCATGGCCGTAACAATGTAAGTCCCTGGGCCTCTCATGGCTGTAACAATATAAGTCCCTGGGCCTCTCATGGCTGTAACAATGTAAGTCCCTGGGCCTCTCATGGCTGTAACAATGTAAGTCCCAGGGCCTCTCATGGCTGTAACAATGTAAGTCCCTGGGCCTCTCATGGCTCTAACAATATAAGTCCCTGGGCCTCTCATGGCTGTAACACTATAAGTCCCTGGGCCTCTCATGGCTGTAACAATGTAAGTCCCTGGGCCTCTCATGGCTGTAACAATATAAGTCCCTGGGCCTCTCATGGCTGTAACACTATAAGTCCCTGGGCCTCTCATGGCTGTAACAATGTAAGTCCCAGGGCCTCTCATGGTTGTAACAATGTAAGTCCCAGGGCCTCTCATGGCTGTAACACTATAAGTCCCTGGGCCCAACATGCAATGTGACGGTGTTTTGTTTGTTTGTTGTTTTTTTTTTTTTTTTGCAAATGTATTTTGACTCTATGACGTAAAGAATAATGTGACAAGTTTGCTTACATCTCTCATCATGTCATCGTTGTTTTTTCTGAGAACTATGTTTGCAAGAGATTTCACGTGCTTCAGCTTAGCGGACTATTCGAAATTTCATTAAAAAAACTTCTTATGAACGACCGAGAGAGAAACAAATTTGATGTCTGCATTCTGCATCACTTGAGACAAAAGAATGAGTCATTAAACAACCTTGAACACTTCAACTTTTAGAGTAACCTATTTGAGAACAGATAGAATATAGCGTCCCAGCCATTTGACAGGCACTTGTAAAATAATTTTTGTGAAGTACAGAGATGGAGGCTCATTTTTTGTTGTTGTTGCCCCCCCCCTCCCCCTCTCTCTCTCTCCTTGTCTGTATCTTTATTCCGGATCAGAAAAGCTTTTCAAAGAAATATCCCTTTCAAATAAATATTTCAGTCCAGATATCACCAATTGTTGTTTGTTTGTAGTGTTTCATGTCCAGATAACACCAATTGTTGTTTGTTTGTAGTGTTTCATGTCCAGATATCACAATTTGTTGTTTGATTGTTGTGTATCTTATATCACCCACAGCGTTGGCTGGTCTGTGCAACAGTAACACTCTGTGAGTTCGTTAGCCAGCATGGCCACGCTTGACTTTTTTCTCCTTTTGTTACAGAACAGAGAGCAGATGTTTACGCTTTATTAATCTATTGCTAATACTCACACCCACGCGCTCATTACGTCGTGCAAAAATGTAAATTAGATGAAAACGTGGACTAATATTGGTCTAGACCAGGATTCTCCATACTGTTCTGCCGAAGTGTTGCATTAAATGTCAAGCATCAGCTTGGGGGCCGATTATACACAGTTTTGTGGTAATTTATACGTAAAAATAGTATCTATTTCTTGGGTGTATATTAAAAGGTATCCCGGGGGCCGGGTGAGAAGCCCTGGCGGGCCGCATCTAGCCCGCGGGCCGTAGTTTGGTCTAAACGAGCCATAAGATTCGTTTCGTTCTATTCCATTATTATATTAAAGATTGCACTTGTACACTAAAGCCACTTAATAAAACTCAGGTTTCGCTGAATTCGTCTGTAATAATACAACGTTGCGAACGACAGACATCGCTTTTAAAGATGTCAGATTATTTGGATGTACTGTGTTCGTGGGAGAGGGAGGTCTGCATTGTCTAGAATATTATGTTTCAAATTTTTGTAGCATGCTAATTTGTGATGTTAGTAATCGCCACAGGGAACATGGGAATAACCAGCCATTAAATGGTCCACAAAATATCAAATGGTTACTATGTTGCAGATAATATCAAACAACATATTAACAATAAGAAGATGGTCGAGAAAAACATTTTGCTTACAATTATTGTAATATTTTACACATAATTAGTTTACTCTTGAAAGAATGGTATCCCATGCGCTAATATACATAAGATGATGAAACATTAGCTAGTATACATAAAAAGTGTGACATTACATCAATATTTTCCACGGATTACAATGAAACATTTACAAGTATGTAACAGAGAGTGTAAAGTGACATATGCTAGTAAACAACAGATGTTAAGCTACGATAAATATTAGTTTATAGCTTAAGCTGGGATCTGCCTTCGGTGATATCTCACAATAGGAAATACGAACTGTGAGAGAGCTGGATCCCTTACCACAGACAATTGGATCCCTCACCACAGACAGCTGGATCCCTTACCACAGACAATTGGATCCCTTACCACAGACAATTGGATCCCTTACCACAGACAGTTGGATCCCTTACCACAGACAGTTGGATCCCTTACCACAGACAGTTGGATCCCTTACCACAGACAGTTGGATCCCTCACAACTGACAGTTGGATCCCTCACCACAGACAGTTGGATCCCTCACCACAGACAGTTGGATCCCTCACCACAGACAGTTGGATCCCTCACCACAGACAGTTGGATCCCTCACCACAGACAGTTGGATCCCTCACCACAGACAGTTGGATCCCTCACCACAGACAGTTGGATCCCTCACCACAGACAGTTGGATCCCTCACCACAGACAGTTGGATCCCTCACCACAGACAGTTGGATCCCTCACCACAGA